>CABHPP010140148.1:32459-67331 GCA_902168425.1 Peromyscus attwateri
CTCCACACTGAGATACCTTTATGTTACTATTTTATATGACATCTTCAAAAACTGTTGTATTTTCATCTACAAAATCTACAGTGTATTTTTAAAATGAGGATATTAATGACAGTTGTCAATGTTTTCCTTGGGTTATACTTAGAGGCTTAGTTATACAAGTTATGTTAAAAAGAAAGAATTCTGTCATTTTACCACTCATGTTTTAAGAATAATTACTTTTCATGTATTTATCTAGAGATTAAAACCCATCTAAAATAAATTACCACCAAGGAAGAAAAGATATTTTCTTGCTCTTTCATATTTTCATCCCATCTACCCTGAAAAGAACAGAAACTGGTTCCTAAACCATTGCAAGACAGGCTCCTCCTGTGATAGGAATGTAAGATATGGGTGTGGGGACTTGGTGAACTGGGAGGCTTGAGGGAGAAGTTTAAGGGGGGAAAGTATGATCTGACTAGACCCCTATAAAGAAAAAAGTAAATATGAAAATATTTTTTTTTCGTATTGAAGTAGGACATGGCAACCCAAGAGCAGAGCTGAGCATCGGGGACTCATCCACTCTCCAAAGGACAGAAGGGGTGGGCCCAGGGGGAGGGAGGGTGAACCCAGGGGGAGGGAAGGTGGCTCGGGGGAGGGAGGGGGAACAAACTAGGAGAAATAGAGGAAGGGGAAACATAATCAAGATATATAAGAAAAGAATCTATTTTTAATAAAATACAAAAAATATTGTTTTTCACAATATATCCCAGGTAATTATTTTAGAAAGGAAAACAAATCTTTGTGGTGCAGGAAACAGTTTGTGGTGCTATGAATATACTATTTCCTAGGGGGAGATGTAGCTGGCATAAATAAGGTATGGAGGATGGAAATGACAGAGCTACCAAGTGAAAATGGGCATCAGGTTACAGCAATGGCACAAGTGAGGTTAGGGCCCTGACGCTTTGGAAGCAAATAGTGTAGCCTGGAGCCCCGCTCATGTAGATGCTCCCAGCATTGATTCTTAGTGCCCAATTTCATGATTTCATTACAGGCTGAAACCTTTTTAGGCTTTCTCTTAGGCAGCTTAATTTACAAGTAGAACAGTGCTTATATGCTCAGCATAAAAGGTAGGGAAGAAATATTAACTGAGGAAACATGTAAATGAATAAAGGAATGAAATAATAAAAGTACATTATAAAAACAGAAATGTTTAATCTTGGAATGTTTTCAATACATTCATAGGGGAATAAATAAAATATAACTCTTTCCCAATAATGTCATAATAAGATCAACAATCTATACAAGGGACTAAATTAGGACATTTATTAAGCTGAATATTTGTATTTTCTTTTTATACTTAAGGTTCTAATATGTCTGCAGACCCACTGGAATATGAACACATATAAGAGTATTGTTTCAGGAGGATGTGTATGTCTGTTGAAGATGATCTCGATAAGTTTAATGCTAATTTAATCACAATACTGTATTGGATCTATGGAGAAATTATAGAAGTATATCTATATCTTTTACACTTTGGCCATCATACTTTTCAATATTTCAGAATACAGTCACACCAATGCATGTATTTAATTAGACATGTTTGTATACAATGTTTAAAAAAAACATTATTTCTTTTATGTTAAATTCCTTCCCATGAGAGACTTAAGGAAATCAATTCCACAATTATATCTTGGTTAATTACCTGTAAGTATGACACAGAAATTATTTTATAAATACAACCAATTGAATCATCTAAGTGTAAACCAATTTCCATTCCCTGATAGTGAGGTACAGTGTTTCAGTGTTTAGTAGTTGCAGAAACCTTTTTCCTGTTCTTATGTCATCAGCCTTACAGACTACTTAGCAAGAACTTGTGAAGCTTGTGACAGGCTTTACTTGGTGTGATAGGATCAAATCAAAAGAAAGTAGATATTTTCTGGATGATCTCTTAAGACAACAAAACAATACGTTTGTTTCTGAAGGAGATAGTAGTTAGCATTAAGAAGCTAGTATTTTGAGACTTGTAACATGTAATTTAAAATATTCTCATATGTACATTATCCATGAAATAAAAATGCACTGTGTATAACATATCAAATTAAAGTTTTCATTTATGTAGGGTGTCTTTTACTTACCTATACCCCTACAGTGGGCATTTCTCCACTGCTGCAATTATTCTGAGCCATCCTGATTCTAAAGTACATTGTATGAGATGTATATATGATGGAATCTGTGATCATGTTTAATCCTATGGACCAAGATCAGACTTGGCAGGCTGGAATACTTATGGTCTGGAGTCTGAATACCCCCTTCTAGAAAATCTTAAAAATAGTGAAGACCACAAGGTCAAGCATCCTCGTCTCAGTGCTAGAGATTTCCACTCTTCCAGAGCCTATGACTGTAGTGTTGCAGGAGAAGTCATGGTATTTCCTCTCAGGCTGTGTTTGCATTGCTTTTAGCTTTGTCCCAGTTATGTTTCGTGTTCTGTGTCCTTCTGTCTCACTGAAGTGATAAAAATGTCTTACACATAGTATTGCTCTAATATAAATTTGTTTTTATATGCATAAATTAATATAATTTTATAGAAAGCATTTATAATAAGTAAGCTTGGCATATAGTAAATGGTACGCAACTGCAAATTATTCTCCCTCTTTTATAAATACTCCCTTCAGGCACACACATGCACACACACACACACACACACACACACACACACTCATAGACACACATACATGTACACACAGCCTTAAAATTTTATGCCTGGAAGTGCTACTGATTCATTATATCCTACATTGACTTTCAGAATATTTCACAGTATGAGTTCTGTGCAGCATTCCTCTGGTGATTACTAGAAAGAGAATACATGTTAGGACAGTATTATGACCAAATTGCAATTTATTCACATATCTTGGTCCTCAAAGAAGGTAAAGCAACACAAGCTATACTGAACTAAAATTTGAAAATGGTTTCTTTATAGTATAAAAACTAAGGTTTCATTATGGAAACTAGAACTTATTCTATCATGTCTAAAACTGCTCCTTAAAAAATATAACACAAAAAAATTTCTTGTAAAATGTAAATTGTAAAGGAGTTCTGCCTCGGTCATCATTATGACTTCCATCATGGAGACGGGTGAGCAGTCTTTTCCTGCTGTTTATGATATTTTATTACCTTTATTTCTTGTTTTATTGGTCTTATCTTTAATCCTTTTAATCAGATAAGGAATATTTTAAATGTTCGTAAGTCAGCCTTCTTGCTAATACAAGCTTACAAATTCTTCTTAGCTATTCATTTAGATGGAATAATCAAGACAAGTCAACATCAGAATGTGCTACAAAAGAATGTAAATATTTGAAGGAAACAAACACTAACCCTAAGCAAACTACTTGGGGGGTCACTGACAATGAGTATAAGATTTCCCCTTTTCCTTATAAACGTCCCTGTACATTAATGCATTGTGCTTCTGGCTGAAGATAAATGTAGAAATGCTCGGTTTCTACTAGGAAAAGAAAAACTACTAATTAAAAAAAAACCTGGATTCTGTATTATCAGTAATTTCTGGGATATTAAATACATCAAGATAACATATTTTCATGAAATGTCTAGGATAATTGTGAAAGTATGCGGTTCAAATAAAACGAACTCCATAAATGGACTTAAGAACCTCATCATTACCAGCTGGATCTGCAGTACCCTGGATTTACTCGTCAAGAATGAATTGACATTCATGCATAGAGAAGTGGTCAAATTTCTAATTTGGCTGGAAGAGGAGAGGTGGAAAGATCTGGACTCTGTGGAGAGGAACTAAAGCTGGGCACGCACTGCTCTTCTGCTTCTCCCTGTTGCAATGTGGACATAGAGGCAGGAAGTTGCAATCTCCTGCCATCTTTTTCTGGGTCACAGGATCTCAAAGTTGGCCAGTTTAGTTTGTTCATTTTGTCGTTGTTTGTTTGTTTTTGTTTTGCTTAGATGTTTGTCCAGATTCACAGAAAAGATAAAGCTGTCTCCACTTCTCCACAAATATTCGGTAACATTTTTCTTCTGTGGCCTGTTTGGAGTTGCTATCAAATCATGAACCAAGCAATCTGCTCCCTAGGAATATGAGGCGCTACTAAATGCACTGCTTTCTGCCTGAAGAAGAGCACTCTAAAAATCAAAACTTCTACTTGAGTTTTGTTTTGTGTTTTAAAAACTTTAATGGATCAGAGAAAGTAAACCATCTTTCCCTCTGCACCCCAGGAATGAGAACTAATTATAACCAAAGCTGAGTTATAACCACATCCTCAAATCTATTTAATCCCAAAGCTCAATTGTACTTTCTTAATTTAATACTCTTGCTTTAGCTTGTGTCTTTATATACATGAGTAAATGCGACAAGTGTCTAAACTGAATCCTAGAATGTAGCACAATAACCCATGAAATTGCCTTATAGAACCCTTCAGATTTCTCATGTCCCTCAACCCATACCTACTGGCACTGTGCTCTGTTGTTTGGATATTTTAAGAACTATGATGCTCTGTTAACAGATATTAAGACTGAACCAGACTGTTCCTGTTATGCTGTGTCAACATACCTCCCAGAATATTTTGAAAATATTCTTTCCCTATTGTGCTGGTCAGGCATCATGGGATCATCTACTAGTAAACCTTATTTCATCCACTTGCTACCCTAACATCTAATAACTGCCTCCTGTGAGCTGTCTTGCAGAGATGAATGCCACAGTATCTAAAACAAAAGGAATGTAATAGCAATAAATTTCAAAAACATAGGGGGTTTCTAGAAAATTATTGGAATTGTTTTCCTTGAATGCAAGCCTATACTTTAAATGTAATTTAGTAAGTAGAGTCTAGTTACTCTATTTTAATAACTTGGTATCTTAGAACAGTTTTTCTCTCTTTTTCTTCTTTTCAGTTAAAACTGTAAGTTTTGATGTTTTATTTAAGAACATTGTAATGAGCATACAAAGTCAACAGTACGCTTCAATTGTATTTGTGCTTCCGGCTGTGTCTCCATGCTCTACCTCAGTGCTGCAATGGTTGACCTTTTCAGGGACTCTGCACCAGTTCCTTTCCACCCATGCTGATTAAGTGTTCATAATGTAGGTAATCCAGCTTTTCCATCTATTTATAAAGTACATTTGTTCTTGACATTAGACTAAAGATAGGCATTTTTATTTTGTTTGCAAATATATGCACATATATGATTATATATCTATATTTTTTCTTAAAACATATGCAGATAATAGTTTTCCATCCTCCAACTCCTTAGAGACCCTCCCTACCTCCCCACCAGCCCAATTTCACTCCCTTTCTTTTTCTCACTCTTTAGAGAACAAACAAACCTGAATTAAAAAAGAACAAAGAAAAAGCATAATAAAGACACACGCAGATACACAAACATATACACATGCACACACATACAGACACAAGTATACATACATGCACATCACAGATACACACATAAAAACATACAGATAGATACATGTACACACATAGATAGATACACAAATACACAACCACATACACATGCACACACATATAAATACAAGTGTACATACATGCACATTCACAGATACACACACATGTGCATACACACAAGATACACACACATAAAAACATACAGATAGATACATGTACACACACAGATACATACACAAATACACAAACACATCCATACACACATACAAGATACACACACAAACACACAGATACACACCTGTACACACACAGAGATACACACACATAGATACATATACAAACACACACAAAAATAAAGCCCATAAAGCACAAAATCAGAAACCGTATACAGGTAAGACTAGTTAAGACAAAAAACTGCTCAAACAAAGCAGCGTGAGACAAAAATACCATTGAGTTAGTTTTGTGTTGGACACTTACTGCTGGCGTGGGGCCTACCATTAACTGTGGTTTGTATACTTAGGGAGACTGGAGAAAACTACTTTTTCCTTGATAAATGGGTATCAATTGGAGACAGTTCCTTTGTTAGGGATGAGAACACGTGTCCACTTCTACCCTTGTACTGGGACATCATGTGACTTGAACCTGTCAGTCCCTGGGCATGTTGCCACAGTCTCTGTGAGTTCAGATGTATGTCAGTCTGTTATGTCTGGAAGACGCTGTTTCCTTGGTGTCTTCCAACCCTCTGGCTCTTACAACGTCCCTGCCTCCTCTTGCACATAGCTCCCTGAGCTCTGAGGGGAGGCCCTTGATGAAGACATCCATTTAGGACTCAGTGTTCCAAAGTCTTCCCTCTCTGTGGATTGTTCCGTTGTAGGCCCCTGTGTCGGTTCCTATCTACTACAAGAGAAGCTTCTCTGATGAAGGCCGGGTGAGGCACTGAGCTGAGCTGGAGTCCTGGACGGCCCCTGAGGATCCCAGGTAGGAAGCGTTCCGGTGTTAGCCACTGAACTAAAGGAACGGGAATGGACTAGATAGGATTGCTGAGAGGGTCCGCGGGAATGAGGAAAGCAGGGACCACACCAAAGTGTTTGCTGAGTCCCTAGGAAATGGAGCAGAACAGTTTGTCTTATGGTATCATATTATAAAATACAGAATACCAATGCAAAGTATAGATTGACAAGACAGTGAATCTGAATATCATGTGTTTTTTAAAGAATCTATAACTATGAGTTATTTAACAAATTTGAGGTATTCCCAATTTTGAAGTAGAAAAATGCATAAAGTTGGAGGCAGGGTAGAAGAGCCCATGAGTCATCTACTGAGGAAGTGGTGGTGCCGGAAATTGCAGTAAAAGGGAAAGCCAAATGCAGCTCTGAAAATTAAAGACATAATTGAAGAAAAACTTGAGATGCCAACTGGCACACAAATGGAAGGGAACTGCTTTAACTGGTGAGTAAGAAAACAGGGATGATGAATTAGCTGAGGCTTGGGCAGCCCAGGGCTTGCCAGAATGTTTTCCAATACTGTCAATCTTACACACAGAACTTTTTGAGAATATTTACAACTTAAATATAAGCATTACATAATCCTCAAAGTTTCAAACCATAGTAACAAAATATTGTTCATAATTATAGAAGACATTACTAAAGATTATAATGAAATGTAGTCAATTTATGAAAAACATTTTATATTTCTTAATTTTATTTTTGGTATATTGGTTAAATACACCTGTTAAATCAACTCCACCAATTTTAGCAAAGTAATTAGATGATGCCATTATATAAAATGTATGCATTACTAAGTAAAATATCAAAATAATGCTTTCATAGCTTTCCTAGTCTGGTCTCTCTTTTCTACATAGGTTGTGCACAATACATAATTCTTTATGGTATAAATTGTTTTAAAATTAAATTTCAGAAATAAGAAATTTGGTCTAACACTCAGCAAATCTGTCAGTAAATACTATTGAACCGTGTTCTTTACCTTAGTCAGCAATGAATGTCTACCTTTAGCTTTAAAAATGGATTTTTTCCCATTAGCATCACTTATGTATTCACTTGGCAAACAAGGGGAGACACTATCAGGGCGGGGAGGTGAGGGAGGGGAGGAAGAAGGAGAAGGATGAACAGGACAGAGGGAGGAGGGAGTGTGTGAGTGAAGGGGGAACAGAGAGGGGTGACATTCATACATGTAGGTGAATGCAACTGATGAATAGTTGGTCTTTAAATATTATTTTAGTGAAGGTAGTGAATTAATTAAGTAGCAGAAGTACTTCCGTGTTTTCTCAACAGGGAAACACTGTTCTTAAACAGCCCTTGTCTTTAGCACGGTCCTGGTTTGCAGGGCAGTTTGTATGTCTGCCATGTATAGTGCATACAATGTCTTTTCTCTATGCTTATGGTGTCTGGTCTGTAAATGAGTCACTAAGCTTGGAACAGAGAGTCCTTCTTTGACAGGTGTGTGTGTGTGTGTGTGTGTGTGTGTGTGTGTGTGTGTGTGTGTGTTGCTATTCCCCATGAAGTCCCAAGGAGACAATAGCATATTGTGACATTTTCAGCAGACCAACCTTTTGTCTGTAGGAAGGAGTGAAACTCAGATGGGCCCAAGTAAAAGAAATGAAAGAAGGCTCAAAGATACATTTTCATGTCTACTTTAAGTCAGAAGATGCCAAGTCTGGTGTTCTACTTTCTTTAGGAAAAGTTGAGCTGGGTTTGCATAATTTTCACAGTGTCCTTGACTTTCTCAGCTACAGAAATACTGGCTTTCAAGGTTACATGCAATTTACAGCCGTCTATTACTCCACCCTTTTTTAAGCAAGAGGGTTATTATTATAGGCTTAACCTAAATGTGTTCTGATTTACTTGAAAGAAAATCATTTGCCAAGTTTGCTCCTTTAACAAATATCAAATTACTTGAAATTCACCCCCTGTTAATCGTTATCCACCAGTACATTCAAACTGCTCTTGAGATTTGCAAGTACAGCCCAGGGAACCGAATGGTTTTAATTTGCTCATGCCCGTGGCTGGTCAATGAAGAACCTCAGGGAAACCTCTTGCTAGAAAAACTGACTTTAACATATAATTAGAAGGAATTCATGCCCACTGTTACCACCACACTTCCTCCCTCCCTCCCTCCCTCCCTCCTGTCCTTCCTTCCTTCCTCCTGTCCTTCCTTCCTTCTTTCCATCCTTCCTCCCTCTCTCCCTCCCTCCCTTCCTTCCTTCCTTCCTTCCTTCCTTCCTTCCTTCCTTCCTTCCTTCCTTCCTTCCTTTATTGATTCCTCCTTCCTCCCTTCCTCCTTTCCTTCCTTCCTCCCTCCCTTCCTCCCTCCTGTCCTTCCTTCCTTCCTTCCTTCCTTCCTTCCTTCCTTTATTGCTTCCTCCTTCCTCACTCCCATTCTTTCTTCGATTCTCTCTGGATTCCTTTCAGGAAATCTTTGTCTTTGTTTTTTGTTGTTTGTTTTATTCTGAATTACTAAATAGCCAGGATGTGGTAACTGAAATATTTTATGTTACGTGACATCAGAAATGAAACAAATACTACAATTAGCATCTTTAGTATACTGATTTGAATTAATTGTTAAAGTTAAAATACTAATTGTCTGATACATTTATGTGTGCGGTGTGTGTGTGTGTGTGTGTGTGTGTGTGTGTGTGTGTGTGCTTGTGCACAAGTATATTTTGACATAGGGTTTCTCTGTTTAGCTTTGACTATCCTGGAACTTGTTTTGCAGCCCCAGCTAGCCCAGAACTCAGAGATCATCCTGCTTTTGCCTCAAGAATATTGGAATTAAAGTTGTGCACCACCAAACCTGGCCATTTTAAAATATATTTTAACACATCATAGTAACTTTTATTTGAGTTTAAAATCCTCAGTATGAATGTCATTAATCTGAATGAACCCTGATAAAAGCTGGGTCATGTGGATATATGAAGATGGAGTTATATGAGGTTAGTTTCATAGTATCGTAGGCTTAGAGCTTATAAGGACCTACGATTATGCTGCTGATACCAGAGCACAAATTTAAATAGTGGTCATCTGCTTCACAAGTCAGACATCTTGCTTCTGTAATAGAGTTTATGTTAGTCCAATACTAAGGAAATAAACATTTTAATTTTAGGTTTGTACAAGCAACTACTTATCTACCCAGGATATTATTTTCTTTTAAAAATGTTTTTTTTTAATCTAGTTGATATTTCTTTTAGATATAAGTTACTGGTTGACTACAATATACAGTATGTTTAGAATATACACAATTTTCCTTATCAAATTTCATAACAAATATTTAAATACATTATGGTAATCATTTTATTATAAAACATCTTTCTGAAGAGAAGTAATTTAACTTTTGAATATTAAAACTAAAGCTATACACTTCGCTTGAAATCACATTATCTGAAAACAAAAAAATATTTAGTGCCTTGCAAAACTTGCTGAGCCAGTGTGGTTGGAAGCAGGGATACTTCGATGAGGAATGTGATTTGGTATCCCCCTGAGGGAAGATCAGTTTTCAAAGGATTAAGCTTGGAAATCTTCTCAAATGATTTACCTGCTTGTCTGCTTGGCCTTGAGATGTGGAGTGGCACAAATCTTGTTTTATTTTTTCAGCCTGGGTGGGCTGAACTCTGTGCATCAGGTAGAGGAATTTGTATGACTCCCTCCACCCCAAATTTGCCCTTGGCATGGTGGAAAATAAAATCTGAAACACCTGCGAGCCGAGTACAAACATCTGTAATCCTTGAAGAATATCCTTGGCATACACCACATCTCAGACCTTGATTTGACCTGTTCCTCCAGAAGACCCAGGCCTGAAGGGTGCACCAGGAGCAGGAGAGGAAACTGAGGCCGATTCCCACCTCTCTTCACTCAGACAATTTAACTGTTGTTTAATAGGTTTGCTGTTTATTGGCTTTGGCCAAAATATCCTCTTTCCAGTCTTCTGTGCTTATCTTGTATATTTCTTATTTATTTGTGTTGCTTTCTTGTTCAGTGGGCTTAAGTGATACAGTAGGATTAAGTGGTATTCATCATGGGAATGGAACCGAGTCAAGCAGGAAAATTTAAAATAGACCCACAGAACCTTTTCCAGAAGGTGGGGAATAGAGAAATGTTATCTATTTTGTAAACTCTGTCAACAGGGTGCCTTATGGAAAACTGATGTTTTAGGGAGAGTACATTCTTTAATCTTGGGGGAACAGCTTTATACATTGAATTGGTTATGTTTTTCTTTGTGTGTGAGTGTGTGTTTCCACATAAATTCCCAATCCCACTCCACTGTCAACCCATATTTTTGAGGCAACTTGCTATTATGGGACAAATTTACAAAGCATTGGTGTTTCTTAGGAAATAGGCAGGAACAGCATATTGTACTCCATATCACCTTTCTCTTTATTATTCTAGTTTCCTTTTTCTATGATCTCTTTATGAATTTAATTTTTAGCTACCTACTGTACATTAATTTCAAAGATACAGATATACACATTCATAGCTATTAAAATTATGGGCCCCTAAAATGTAAAAACAAAGGCAAAAACAAACAAATAAAACTGGCTCCACAGGTTTCAATACCAGTCAGAATGGACTTTGAGGAAACCATTATTACAAGTTCTGTAGAAATATATTCACTTAAGTCATTAACAAAAACATAAAAATAATAAGAAATAAAACAGTGTATCCACCTGGGAGATGTTTCCTGCCTACTCCCAGATCTTTAGCTTAGGAGACAGCTCATCTAGACACTCTGACACTCAAGGTTGACGTTAACAAACACACCCCTGGAAACTGACCAAAACTGCAGACTGTTCTTATTTCTACCAGCCCCGGCTGTCCTCTGTTTAACCTTGATTATTTAAGATGCCGGGGACATCAGCAGGGTGGTGTCAGCACCGAGAAAGGGCACAACGAGGAAAAACTACTCAGAAATTATTCTCAGTTCAGGAAAGCACACTGTCAAATATCCAAAAATTGTTCTTGCAGGAGCATTATTTTCCCTAATCCAATCTCGGCTTCCCAGTGAGTTAATGATGTAGATTTCCTCTGTTACTATGTGCCCTTATTTCCTCTGCCACTATTATTGCCTGGCCTTACAGTTTTCTTGAGTGGAATTCTGTTCTCTTGATACAAATGCTCAGAGCATCCAGCATTTCAGCTGGTACATCTTGAGTAAGTGATGGAGCGAATGACTGATGTAACTTAGCCAAAGTTAATACTCAGTAAAAGCTATCTCACTAATCACAGAAAAGAGCTTGCAATTAATCACAGGCAGAGACTGAAAAACAAACACCATTTTGAATCTTTAAAAGAAGGTCTGACATTGACAACCAGGGTGATTTTCCATGTGCCTGTTGTAGATGCAATGGGACTGAGAATCTGGGTTTGCTTTGGTGACAGATATCTATCTGTCTATTTATCCATCCATCCATCCATCCATCCATCTATCTACTATCTATCTATTATATATTATATTATATTATATTATATTATATTATATTATATTATATTTTTCCAGATGCTTGGCTCTTCTAGTTTATTAGACCAATTATCTACTCATTTGCTATTAAAAATGGACCATGCACATCCATTGTTCTTAGTATTAACACAAGCTCAAATGAATGATAACACTGATGAAGTAATAAAAATATTTGTTATTCTCACATGTTAAATGATCTGAGCCAAAAATAAGTTGGTTCTGGAAAACTAGGTGACAAAATAATTGTATATTGTGCCATACTCAAATGTTAGTTCTTTGCCATGATCATATTTGAATTATTTTATTTTTTTATACTATGTCACTTATACTGATAATAAATGAGACTAGATGTACAGTCTGGTACTTGAAGATATTTCCCCACACTTCTACCAAGTTACTCTTCATCCATGCAGATCAGATTACACTATTATCTCCGAGCATCTGGAAAACTATACTATTTAGTGTCTGGGCACCAACAATTAAACCTTTGCAGACTACTCTATTTTTCCAGCTCAGCTCTTTCTCCACCCTAAGAAATAAATAACAATCATGTGTTGAAAATGAATGCACTTATCTTCCAGTGGTATATTGTATTATTCAAGTAGCAACAGTGATCATTTCCCACATTCCCCTGAGAACTTTTCAGTCTTCTTCCAGAGCTGTGCAGTTCATTGGAAAATAATAGCGTTTGCTGTGTGCTGGCTCTTATAACACCCAGGTTTTATTCCGGAGTGGTTCAGTATGTTTGGCAGTTGTCTTCTCCTTCTTTGTTGATACTCTAATGTAGGCATGCAGATAGTGTTGCCTCTCCACACAGATGGAAGTCCAACTTCCCAAACTAGAACTCTAAACACCTCGAAGGAATTTTAAAATATTTTCCCAAAACTACTTTTGGATTTCTTCAAAGTCAACTGTGTATGTGAACATCCACAACATGCTAGGAATTGCAACACATTAACAACTAACTCCAAAACTCCTAAAAATTTCTCTGAGATAGTATATGACAGTGTTCGGAGTTGTCACTCAAACTGATGGTTCTATAACTTAAGAACTATAATTTGGTAGTGGAAAAAAAACGTGAAAATACTTGTATAACTACTTCAAGACCATTGAGTATGTGAATGTGCAAAATGAATTTTAGGGTAGGAGCTGAGTAATTGAGTAACTTTGTCCACAAAGTTCAGTGTGGCAGAGTTTTTCTGACAACATACTGGAAAACCTGATGATCTCCATAGGAACACATTTTAAGAACTGTATCTCCAGCCATTATTATTTGTATCCCACTAAATGTGTGGTAGACCTATAAGGGGATGCTGAAACAGCACTTTTGTGACTATGTTATCTACAATAGAATACACTCGCATGCAGTTTAAAGTCTTTACATTTTCTATCCAAAGCCTGCTTTGTGGTATTTTGTTGTTGTTGTTATTTGTTTGTTTTTGATACTTTTTGTAGGAGTTTATCCCTACTCTAAGTTTTTTCCGTTATAAGGGTTGCATGTTTCCAATAATCTTCAATTCTGTTATTTCTCCAAGTCAAGGTCATGTACTCGTTCATTCAGTTTGCCCCAAACTCAGTGTCTAACCTGTTTTGTTCTATGGGGCACTCAAATTTAGAATGAAATTTCCAAAGTTTGTCAACTCAATTCTCTTCAATATAAAGAATAATACTATATTTGCACAAAAGGAAAGGTAAACTTAGGTAAATTCAATTTTTTTAATATATACATCATTAAAGGTTTAAAACATTTTCAGAGGTAATGTAAACACTGTTTTTTACAATAAGGCCCATCTTCAGCCATTTCGTATTTGTCTTTTTATCATTCAACTTAAATATAGACTTTCTGTTTCTAGCACACAGTTAAATCACCCAAGAGCAAAAACCTTAAGTAGCTGACAATTCTCTTTAGACTCTCCTGTAGCATCTTCCAGGCTACTCTTCCTTGACCTGCTTGGGGGCTGCCCACTGTTGCTATTGTATTTCCTGGGGTCAGTAAACAATCTGATTGACAGGAAAGGCCTCTGAAATTCTGAACAATTATTTTCCCCTCTTCCCACAATTCAGGGAGTAGCGAGAGGAAAGACTGGGACAAAGTACACAGCTCTGCTCAGTCTGTCACTTTGCATCAGTTTGAGAGGGAACACATACTCACAGCCTGAAAGGGGTCGTCTGGAACAATTAAGCAGGGGCTAAGGGTGAACCTGGGAAACATTCCAGCTTCCAGCAAAGCAAGTCCTCACTGTGGAAGCTTCCAAACAGGACAGTGAGAAAGATCAAATATTTACCAGAAGAGATGGCCATTCACTTTAAAATAATGTACATATACTATTTCTATTCATATTATTTATAAAGCATTCAAATTATAAATTTGAAGAATATATCATAAATAAGTGATCTAGTGACTTATCTGCCACACAAGATCTCATCTTCAGATCAAAACATGATGCTATAGAGAAAATCATTTAGGCAACTTATGCAAGTCAGAAGTCTTTTAGGAATGTGAATATATGAAAACAGGATGAAATTAAAAATTTTTGTATTATTATTTAAATGACTTATATTATTATTTTCATTATTATTATTATTAAGTGATATCTAAAATTTTCAGTATTCATTTAATGGCTTAGATTCCCATTAATTATAGCTGATGCATAATTATTATTATCATAATAATATTAAATTCCATAAATATACTCACCAGTAATATATACTTGCTCTCCCCTGTAGAACTTTAGTTTTTACACCAGATTTCAAAACAATCTGATAGTTGGACCAAATAAAGGTACCACGGCCAATAGAGTATATAAATGTTTGTGACACTGAATTTACTTCATAAATTAATTACTGAGTCAACTTGGATGTCACTATAAATGAAAAATGCCTAGCAGATTTCAAAGACTTGCTACAAAACTGTGTGTGAAATATTTCAATAATTGTTGAAATACTGTATGTTGAAATGAATTCTCACTGACGTGACTTCAGCAGAGTATGGAGCTACACTGTTAACTTTAATGTGACCACTGGAATTTAGAATAATTTGTACTGCTCATATTATATTTCTAATACACACTGATGCTTACTACATCCTTCATTTCATCTTCCTAGGTTTTCTTTCCCCATCTCTTGCCCCAAGTTTCAGCAACAGGATACAATATGATGCTCATTGAACAGCTATTTTTAAGAACTGTTTATTCAGCAGAAATTTTTTAACTGCCTACACTGAATTGAGTAATGTTAATTACTACTGGGATATAGCACAGTAGAAATGCATACTTTCCTAGCTTCAATAAATATATTGTGTAATTCATAAGGGATAAAAATCTTTTACCCCTTAAAAGTATCTTTTTATATGAAATCATTTCCTAGATACTTAATTTGCAGTTCTGCAATGTTTTATAGATTTATATTTAAATTTGTATTTTTATTTATATTAATTTTGTGTATATGAACACATGGGTACAGGTACCTAAGGAGGTGAGAAGAAGGCTACGGATCCCACAGAGCACAGATTTCAGGCAGCTCACCCACCCGATGTGGATGTTAGGAAGCAGACTTGAATCAAATGCAAGAGCAATATGAGCCCTTTGCCTCTAAGCCGTCTCTCCTGGTTCTGTCCACATGTCTGTAGGAAATAAAGTCCACAAGGAATTTACTTATTTTATAAATTCTACATCTAGATGAAGAGCCATAGCTATGCAATGGATATATAGAGAATATATTTATATAGATAAACACACACACACACATATATATATATATATATATATATATATTTATCTGTATAACATTAATTAAATTAGAATTGCCTATAAATTTGAGAGAGAGAATGGGACCATGGGAGAAGTTGGCAGGGGAAGGGAAAGTTGGTGTGGAAATGATGTAAATAAGTGTACGCATAGATGAGCTGAAATAAAAAAGAAAATATTTTTTCACATTATAATTTGTATATTGTATTGGCTGCATGGGTTTTTACAAATATCCAGTCAATTTAGTCTTTGGTAACTTGATTTAATATCTATAACTTAAAATACAATAAACAGCACAAACCATTTTGGGATGTCGTAGTTTGAGAAATAACATGATAAAAATTTAAGATATCAGCTACTTCTATGGCCTAACTTATGAGTTAATACATTATATGTTCTTATTTCTGTGTCCTGGGCAGCTAGGGCCTTGTCTATTCTGGGCAAGTTGTCTCTAACAGACTGCATCTCCAGACCAACTTAATTCTTTAAACCAAAGATTATGATAATTTGATTAACATTTGGTGCTCTCTATTCCAGACCTCCTACTGTTATTACAAATATTTATGTTCTAAATTATTAGCAGTTTCATCAGAGATAAAATAAATTCGTCAAAATTTGATCCCATCATTGGCCCTTATTATAGTTTAAGCAACTCAGCATGGTGAACATTGGTCTCCACTGACTTTACATTGCTACTTCATGTTTCTATTGCAAATATTAAGATAATCACTTCATGATATACTGAGAAGAACATAACAGCCCTGAATAAATATTACATCAAAATAGTGAATCCTTAGACATGTTGTTTCCATTTTAGTAACTAGTTGGAAAAGTATATTTTGTATATATTAGCTAGGTTATAACTTTAAAGAGAATTTCTGGTTATATTTTTATATAAATTTGCTAATTTAGCAAACAACTTTCCCCTCTCTATCTCAATTATTTTAGGTGTAAAATAGGACATTGGAATGACTTTACGTTCTTCACAGTTCTTAGATTCAATGAACTATTACAGAGGTTGATAAAGTCTGCTAAGAATATCAGTAATAACAAAAACCTTTTATTTTTTCTCTTTAATTTCAGTTCTAGATGTGCTGGATAGCCATGACTGATGATAGATTGAAATTATATTTGTTGTTTTAAAGAAGACACAGCTTACTATATAGTTACAGGTGAAATTATAGATATAGACTGACAGTTAAAAGTATGTGGACCTCTGTGTGTGTCTTTATAGAGTTTTCATTTCAGACCAGAAATATGGCCAATGAGCACAGACCTCCAATAAATCTCCCACTCAGAGATTGTTTCTATATACTATTTTTCACTAAAGGAAACCAGTACTCACTTGCCCAAGTGATGGGTTACATCTGGGCTATGGTTTGAAATATGCACAATGACTCTGAAACATTATATGGAGCAGGACAGCAACAGTGTCCTCAAAGGATGTTTTGGGAATGTCAAAATAATTAAGGACCTAGCTTAAAGAACTCCTATCAAATGATACTGGGGCATTTATAATAATACTTACCATACATCAAATAAAACAGGAATTAATTGCCACACATAATATAACATGGGTGTAAGGATATGATAGGAAAATCTCTTCTTATTGTAGAATATCAACTAATCACTGCTTTCAAATAAAGGAAATTAGGAAACAATCATTTGAAAAGGACAATACTAGTGTTTAAAATTCCATGGACTTATGTGTGCATGTGTGTATGTTAGTGGTGGGGGCATATGTGTGCCACAGTGCACATGTTGAGGTCAGAGGACAACTCACTGGAATCAGTACTCTCCAAACATGTTGATTCTAGCGATGAGCCTCAGGGTGTAAGACTTAGCAGCAAGCACATCTATTCGCTGAGGCATCTTGCTGGTTCAATAATATTTATCCAATAGCAGAGGCTAAAGCCTTATCTCCTGGAAAACCAAATTATGGTATAAAAATTAATCTCTTGGTTCCCCAACTTCTGCGAATATGTTCTCAGTTTGGGACATCAGATACAGGAGGCTGGGGACGATTTGTTGAAGTCCAGAGAAGAAAACCACTCAGGACTGGAACAGAAAAAAGTGCCTGCTGGGACGACAGACAGAGTCATTGGGAATGTCACGTCCATGACAGCAGAGGAAGTTCGTCAAGCAGCTATATAATGTCTGTAACTTCGGTAACTAAGGGTAGATAGAAGTGGATAGGGATGACTCATAGGATGACTCACTTCCTTCTCAAGAAAAAGGAGGAGGTGATGCCGATCTCATTCATAAAATGCTGGCACTCTCATAAACATTTTTATACTAGTTTAAATGTACTAGCTTAAAACCGTTACCATTTTCTCCTAAGTTTTGATATTATATACTATCTGGGTGATTAAAATGGACTTTTGAGCTGCAATTTAGAAGGGTCAGATCTGAGTTCAAGTGTTCATGGACTGTATAACGTTGAGTGCTTTACTTAACTTTTCCTTCCTCAATTTCAGCAAATGTAAAATAGTAGAAATGGTATAATAAATAATAAAATATTTGCAAAGAAAAGACAAGCTGAATCAATATACAAGTCAATGCTTATTTGGAATGTGACACAGCAAATGTTCACTATTATCAAAATACTTTTTGATGATACTGAGATATTTTCTCTTCTATCACTTCAGGATATAGAAAATGACAGGAAGTGTCATCCTCTTGCCACTCAGAAGCCGTAAGAAAGTGTAACTTCTTGGTCATTCATCTATCATGATCTTGGGATAATATGCTAATTTTTCTGAGCCTTCGACCAACTGACAAAGTGACACCCAAGAAAACTGTCATTTGCCTGTATGTCACAGCATTATCCTTTTTCTGCAGTAAGTCTACCACTTTCAGTTACACACATATCAGTTCCAAATTACTTATGTAGTGTTTGTATGTATGTGTATTTAGGACTTCTATATAGTCCAGGCTGGCCTCAAACTACATATACATGTAATATGTTAAGTATATATCAGAAGATGACCCTAGATTTCTGATCCTCTTGTCATTATCATCTCCCAAGTGCTAGGATCATAGAATGCACCACCGTATTCAACTTATGCATTGAGGGTACTCTGCATGTTAGGCAAGCATTTTTCTTATTGACTAAATTTCCAGGCCAACATTATATTTTTAACTACTGTTTTGTTCCTCAGGACTGATTTAATTTAAGGGGGAAAAAACTCAGCTCCTTGTTAATTTCCTGTTGGAAGGAGGAATTTTCTTTTTCTTTTGTGGTTCCTATAAGCTAGTTACATCTTGAACTTACCACGTTATTTCTAGAACAGCTAATGTCCGGGAGTTTTAAAAATAGTTCATTTTATGAGGGGTCGGGCTAGTCCCCACAAGAGCATCCTCTGATTGTCTTGGAATTTCACAAGGTTTGCACTGATTTCCTACACTATTAACATATGTAAGTGTTTCTCCTTCCTCAAAACTCCTGGCATCACCTTCCCATCCCTACGTGCAGTGAAATTCTCTTCCAGTTCTTTTCTACATCCTTCTCTGACTCATTAGTAAACCATAAAGCAGTGTTGCTCCTGAAGAGGAAGTGATAGTGGGCTTAGATAGTGGCAGAAGCACCATCCTTAACATTCAAGAAAAACAAATTTCCAGGTCAAATCAGTTTTGAAAATAGTGAAGGAAACTATATAAACACTTACTTTACAGGGAAACATCTTAACATTTTAATATGTCCATATAGGCTGTTAATTTTCAAAGCGCAAGTGTGTGTGTGTGTGTGTGTGTGTGTGTGTGCGCGTGCGCGCGCGCCTTTGCCTATTGTAGATATGGAGTGTGAAGATTCAACTATCACATAGATTCAACTACAAACATAGTTGGTAATTATTTTTAGGACAATTAAACTACTGCGGAATTATTACACAATGGAATATTTGCTGACTATTTCCAGGGTGTTCAGGAATACAGATATATTGGCAGGTGCATTTATTAATGCTCATAAGGCACTTGTAAAGGAATGCCTCAGACCAAATCTGACTGAAACTAAGATCACTTTTTTTCTATTTACATATTATTCTCTTTTATTTTTACACAGATCTTAGCCAAAAGGTTGAGAAGCCATGCTCTTTTATTTTTAATTGAAAATAATTTTTCATAAAATATATTCTGATCATGGTTTCCTGTCCCTCAACTCCTTCTAGATCCCCTCCTCCTCCCCACCCACCCAGCTCCATGTCTTCTTTTCTCTCTCTTTAGAAAACAGAATAAAAAAGAGAGACAGACAGAAAGCATAAAAAGCACATAGACACCTACATGCATAAAACAAAACCTATAAAAACACAAAATGAGAAACCAGAGTATATGAGAAAAAAATTAGTAAGACAAAAATGCCCCCAAACAGCAATGTGAGACAAAAAGGTTAATAACACCATTGAGTTCATTTTGTGTTGGCCGTTTACTACTGGATATGGAGCCTATGCTTAAATGTGGTTCATTTATCCAATGACACTCCTTTGGGGAAAACTAGTTCTTCATTTGCAAGTGGATGCCAATTGCAATAGCTTCCTTGTGAGAGATGGGAACTCAGGCCCACTTCCCCCCTCAGCCCTGAGACTCTGTGTGACTTCAACCTGTGCAGGCCTTGTGCAGGCCACCGTCCCTGTGAGTTCATAGGCATTAGTCCTGTTGTGTCTGGAAGACTGTTTACTTGGACTCATCCATTCCTTCTGACACTTAAAATCTGTGTCCTCTTCCACATAGCTTCCCAAACCCTGAGAGACTGTCACACATCACCTTCTCAGTGTTAAAAACCCAGAAAACTGAAGAAAATATGCTGTGATTCCTCATCTTAGGGCTTTTATTTTCTCAGGGTAGGCAAAGTGACTAGAAAAAGCCTGAACCAGGGGGAAGGGAATTGCATGACAAAGTATGTTTTACAGCGTGAAAGAATGGAAGAAAGATTTGATTGTGCCAGATTAAATATTAAGAAGGTATCAATTAAAATGACATCTTAGACCTAACAGACCTAACTTTTTTGTATATCTAATCTCTTACGGTAATTCACATAGGAACGGCGCTGATACACAGAATATGTATGATACACAGTATGGCAAGAGACTCATTTACCCATCTAGAATGAAACCCCCATGTCGTCTTGATCCTCTAGTCTTTGTGAAGGTTTAATTTTGAAAATGGCAGCATGGTTTCAAGTTTCAGAAGATTAAAAGGTGAAGAGTTTCTAAGTGTTTATTTAGTATTAGCTCTTGCATTTCTGAATTATGAAAACAATTCGTTCCTGGTTTCCTTTGTTATTGTGATAAGAGATCTTGGCAACAAGAAATTTAGGGAAGAAAGGGTTTATTTTACAATAAGAAATAATAATTTTGCATTCCAGCTAATAGTCCATCAAGGCAGGAAATCCTAGCAGTGGGACTTGAGACAGTTGCCACATGGCATTCACAATCAAGAACAGAGAGAAGTGAAGCTTGCTCACTTGTTTGCCTGTGTTCAGCTCGATTTCTCCAACAGAGTCAGGACCCCTTGCCTAGGAAATGGTGCCACCCACAGTAGGCTGGCTTCTCCAACTAATTAACTGAATTAAGACAAATGTCCACAGACATGCAAACAGATGAACTCAATGTAGACAACCCTTTACTGGAACTATTCTTAGGTGGCAGATTCTAGGTTGAATCAAGTTGACAATTAAAGCCAACCATGAAAAATTCCTAAAATTTTCCTGGATAAAGGACAATCACTTAGTTTGGACTAGCTTGCTTTTGATTATGTCTTTAGAGGCACTAACTATGATAGATGGTGGCAGGAAGGAATGTTAAAATGCAAACAAAATATTTAAATGAGAATGTAAATGTTAACTTTAGTTCAGAAAATGAACATTGGTTCCTTTTCTAAATCCAGATGGCTTTGGGACACAAGGAAAGCAGATGACTAATTTGAAGTCAACTTAAGTTTGTGCTACTGTGTGTCTGTACACATATGCAAGTGTGTGTGTGTGTGTGTGTGTGTGTGTGTGTGTGTGTGTGTAGGTGCACTCAGTGTGAGAGCACATGTGGAAGTCAGAGGTTGATATCAGAATGTCTTTCAGCATCTGTTCTTCACCTTGGATTTGTGCATTTCCCTGCTCCTGGAGCTTTCCCTTTCAGTTAACCTGGCTAGCTGAAAGAGAAAGCAACTCCTATTAACAACTGTCTCCTGAAAGAGAGTTAGCAACTCCTGTTGCCTCTGGGAAGCACTGAGGTTGCAGGCATGTGCCAAGGTGCTCAGCTTCTGTCCTTGTTCTGGGTTCTGAGCTTAGGTTATTATGTTTGTACAGCAATCACCAAGCCATCTCCATAGCTGGACTCGCAGGTAATACTAGCATATTTTCATTCTCTTTTAAAGTAAACACTGTGTGCCTGTCTGTGAGCAGGTGTTTGTGTTAATATCCAGGCTGTCACAGGGTGATAAAACAGTGAAGAAACCATCTCCTAAAGAAATATCCAACCTGGTTCTCATTACTGCCAAAGGTCAGTTTCTCTTATGACATTCTAAGAATTGTATTACTCTTTCATTTAAGTTTTGTTAATATTAATGAATGAGCATAGTAGTAGAACCGTACATAGAAAACAAATCAAGCAGACAAACAGACAAACAGGAAACACAGGAAGCCCCAAAACAATCTGGTTACCTATGGTGACCATTGAGGTCATTGAACTCTTCTTACAACATTTCAGGGTAAGAACATAAAAATCTACTGTCAATTTATGGAATGTAAATGTTCTACTTCCTTTTACTCATCACAATCTAAAACAAAATTTGACTTTCAGCTCAAATATCCCCCTTTTAAAGAGTGTTAAGTGATTTCAATAGATTGCTGGGCCCATGTTAGACATTGTTTCCTGGGAACTCAGTGGTTTTCCCAACTCAGCCTGAGGCTAATGGCCATCAGAAGGACAAGGCCATTAATTTTCTCTTCTCACAATCAAACTCTCTCCCAGGTTTCTAGACATTGTTGCTTTTTGTCTGATAGGTCCATTGTGTTTCACAGGCTAAAATCCAGAAAAACAGCAAGCAAGGGTTTCCTAAAGATACACAGACTCTAGTGCTGCTTAACACCGTGGGGACACAGCATTCAGAAAGCCTTAGCCAGTGGTTGTGTTTTCTTACAATTAGATGAAAATCAAAGCCATGTGGCCCCCAACAGGGAACACAGCAGGTGAGAAGTGTGCTCACAGGATACATTCTGCTGTGCTGGGCTATTCCTGTATATTTGTTGGATCATGTGTGCACACTTAATTTTATCTTATTATTTCTGTTGTGATGGTGAAGGTCCATTTGTTTCTCTCACTTATATAGTTTACCTACAGTTCCCAGTGATTTCCAAGAAGAAATTCAAGCTTCTCTCAGCAATGAATAGGTTTTATTTAATGTTTAAAAACAGAAGGAGATACAGCAGGTGCCTGAAAATCTGTAGGAAGATGTTAGACATAAGCAAATAACAAATGTCAGACTTTACGCCCTGCCAAAGGCCATTCTAGGAAATGAAAGTAATATTGTGTAATAAAAATATGGGAGAAAAAAATGTGTGGGTGTGTGTAAACACACACGCATACACAGTTTGTATCACAATTGGATTCTTCAAAAATGCAGTAATGGCAATAGGAATTCATAAATTCTAATTTATTTAATAGTTGCAACATTTCTCCTTCAACTAATTACCGAGACAGAAAGACAGTATATCAACAGCTCTAAGACTAATACAAGATTTAGCCTGTATTTCTGTACTACTTTTTAGCTTTCTAGGAGTTTCATTTTGTCTGTAACAAGATGTTTCTTATTAAAGAAGCTGCATAGAAAAGGATTTTGATAGCAGAATATTCATTGGGAAAGGAATAAAAATAGCTGTGTAAAAGCATAAGCCCTCAAATGCCACATAGAAAGTTTGTTTAAAATTATGAATTCATCTCATCTCTCCACTCCAGGCAAAAGATGTCTACTAGTAAACTTTTTATTCTTATCCTAAGGGAATGAAGAAGAGAAGACCTGAGGCAGCTCAATGTGGCAGTAGAGGCTTTGGTTTGACATCCAGCCAAATCAAACCCTTTCATTCATGTCTTGAGTTTTCACTGAATTCAGTGCCAGAACCAGAAGGAATGCAGAAGAGAGGGGCGAACACAGATAAAAGAAGGAATGGGGTTAGAATTGGAATTTGATATACAATAAACTTCTTTAGGAAAAAAAAGATTTGGGGAATTGTTGAAAACAGTTTATCTAGCAAAATAGAACCTGTTAAACAGTACACAGCAAATACAAATGTCTTGGAGAGAAAAGAGAAAGCAGCATTCATAACCACCCAAATCACAACCTTAGCTATGTAGGAGTCTTAAATAATTTCATGCTGACAGCTAACAGTTCCTGAACTTTATCTCCTTTGTCCACAAAGTAGCTCTGTGAAACAGCAACTATTGTTTCCTCCTATCTTACAGACACAGAGTTTAGAGAACCTGAACAAAAGTATAAGGAAAGAGAAAAGAGTGAATCTATAATTCAAAGGTAGGAGATGCACTCAGCCCTCTCTGTTCCCTGTCCTACTTTGCATTCTCATTGTTGACCATTACACTCTACTGTTCTAGGTTCTGGATATGCTACTCATATTCTGACTTTTCATTGTAAAGAACTGTGTTTTTAGAATCAGTAACAGGACTGAAGAAGCTACGTAGTAAAGAACTTGCCTACTATAAGCAGCACCTTGGGTTCAGTCTTCAGAATCATAAAAATAATTGGCACATTCATTTGTGTCTTCAATGTATGGCCATCTAAATTTCACTCATTCTGTTTTCAAACTCCACCGACAAGATGCATTCTCACTTTTGTCCTTCCAAATACATTGCTCTAACGTTGTCTCTTCCTAGGGATGGTTTTTATCTTTGTCACTGTATTTCCCCATCCTGTTATGTTCGGAGAGTTTCGTTTGCTTACTCTTAAGGCGGATCCTTTTTGTAAGTTGCTTTCTATATGAACTATTAGCTTCTTGTTTTCAATCACTTTAGAAGATTGTTGTCTTTGAGGACCTTTTCTTTTTGAAAAATTAGAATGTTATGACCTATTAACCATAGATTTCAGGTACCATTCTTGTGATTTTCGGTTGTTAATAGTAAATTGCACATATAGATGGAATATCATGTGACATTCTGATAATATATAAACTGGGTGATGCTAAAATAATCTATATAATTGGGTAGAGTTTTGTAATAGGTAACGACGTTATGACTGATTGCATGCTACCCTTCTAACCAAAGTTCTTAAACCTGAAATGATGTAAAGCATATTTTATTAACAAATTTCTATAACTGTTTCCTCCAGTTTTAAAATCTGACAAGGATGTGATTTCTATCTATCTATCTACCTATCTATCTATATTTACCCAGGAACGTAAGTTATCATCCAAAACTGGCCACTATGCTGTAAAACTGTAATTTCAATGCTTAAGAGGTAGAAGCAGGAGGATCAGAAATTCAAGGTTATCCTCAGCTATACAGTGAATTGAAGGTCAACACAGGCTACATAAGACACTAAAAAAAAATAGACAAATTAAAATAGAAGAAGGAGAAAGACAAGAAAAGGAAAAAGAAAGAGAGCCCAAACCAGTTTTTATTTTTTCAGATTTGTAATTGTATGCATTAAGAGAATCTAGAACCTCTAGTGTTCTGTCCTGGGGCCACTGTATAAACCAACCACAGCACCCACCACAAATGCTGCTTGTATACAGGATGCTTGTCAACACCATGGCAAACTCATGTGTAATCTGGGGTTCGTCATCGCCTGCTAGTTCGAGCAGCATACAGAAAAGGTTATTAAAATCTTTATAAGATAAAAATTATAGCAGCATAGTTCAGTGCTGGATTATATAAACATTTCCACCTCCATTCCAGCGTACACCTGTCTTAGTGTCACCGCTGCCCCACATGCATGTACAAAACTGGGATCTGTTCCCATATATTTCAGACACATACACACACACACACACACACACACACACACACACACAATCTTATTGTAAACACAAAGTACCTTTACTAATCACTAAATCTTTCAATGATTCAAAATTTGTCTTACCTGCTTTGCTCAAATATGAGTGGTAAATTAAAAATTAGCTAGGACAGAGATTTAGGCTAACCAATTTATTGCATATACTGTTTTAATGTTTTCTGACATAGCTTCTCATGTAGCCCAGGCTGGCCTTTTGCAGTTTCTGTTGACAAGGATGTCCTTGACATCCTTACTCTCCGGCTGCTCCTCATGAGCGTTTAAATTACAGATATTCACCAGTGCACACATGCCTGGTTCGTACAGTGATGGGGATCAAACACAGGGCTTCATGCATGCTAAGCACCCTTTCATCTGAGCTCCACCTGTAGCTCCAGTTCATTTTTTGAATGCACAGTGAGATTACAGAAAGCTGAGGGATACCTCTTGAGCCTCAGCCTGCCTGCATTCCATCAGTCTCTTCTCCTCCCCTGGAGAAGTCTGATTTTCAGTGGTAATTTCTAGGTATCCCTACTTCTATGGTTTTACTTCAGAACATTATTGGATGAATAACACCCTTTTTCAAGAACTTTGGAAATGCAGACTTCGAACTAATTGGGAACAGGAAAACTTTTCTTTTGCAACCAACTTTCATTAGTACTATTTGTCTAATTATAGCAGTATGTCACGTAGTAGTATATCATTTTCACCTAAAATTGTGCAGACAGTTGAATGAAACCTGACAAGTTTGGTTACTGAGTATATAATAGGACATATATTTTATAGAGTAAAAAGGGAACTCAAAGAGTTCACAATATATATCTTATATTATTTAGAACAATTTCAGGAAATTAATCACAAGTCATTCTTAATAGACTCTTTCCTCTCTGTTATATTAATCCAGAATGTTGTTTATATTATTCCATTCCATATCATGTGATATCATATTTAATGAGGTGCAAGATGGAAACTTTCACATAAAAATTTTAGTTTGTCTAAAGATACAGGTAAATTTTATTATTTTACCATAAATATTTATATTTCACATTATATAAATGCCGTTAACTTTTCATTCCTGGCTTATTCATGTAATTGGTACAGAAATCTACAGGAATTTATGAACACAAGAATGCAAAGACAGTGCTGGCAAGATGGCTCATGGGGTGAAGGTGCCTGCCACTTAAACAGGTTCAGATTCCAGGGCCCTTACGGTAGAAGAAGAGAACTGACTTCTGTAAAATGGGCCCTGATCCCCATGTGCACACCATGTCCCACGGCATGTGCACGAGCCTGCATCCAAGCACACATGCAGAGTCAGGTTCTGTTTTTGTTTTGGTTTTTTTTGATACAAAGACTCTCGGTGATGTCTCATACTCAAATTTTATTTAAAATTTGCTTGACCAAATTCCTTCTTATCCTTTGACATCTAATTTATATGCTCTCTACTGAACAACAACAAAAACCCCTTAAATATGTAATGCTGTTTTATAGAGTATTCTAACAGTACACATTTCAAACTTGAAATTTACATCACTGTGTTCCTCAAATCTACAAATGTAAGACTGTCACATCATAGCATCTTGAAGTAAGATAGTGCCACCCAGGCATGGAATAAGCTATTCTCTTCATGTACATTGCTTGGTCTTAATTTGTCACTGGGCTCAGGCTACTGGTGCCCCTCACTAGCCATTCCTCAGGTCAGATGTGAGTAGCTTCTTAGGCGGCAAAGCTGCCCCCATCCATTTAATTCCCTAACAAGTTCATTTCTTTGGGCCAAATAGTCATGTGGGGCACCTGCCGTGCAAGTGCTGAAGAAGTATCAAGCAAAACCCGGCCACAGCTGTGCTGTAATCATTGAAGTGTGCCCAGTGCATAATGGCACATTAGGTAGGCATTGATCACTGCCAGTTTATGAGGTCTCTTACAGAATTAGGCAGACTCTTTCACTGAAACCCATGGAGCAGAAATTGCTACTTCTAAGCTAATCCATTTTCAAATTACCATCCAATTGTGACTGATGACCTCACTACAAATCCGCTTATCTAACTAACCACTCAACCAACAAGCAGAATCAGTCCTTATTTTCTATTCCTTTTAGTTCTTTACCAAATACAGATTCTTTTCGCCATTCTTAGTCACTTTAGGTGTCACTGCGTCTGTGAAGATAAACATGAGGTATGTTAAATGCTGCCTAATTGTCAGTGATAATTTGGAAGGTTGAAAAATGGGAAAGGAGAATATGCAATTGGAGAGTAACACTTGGATCTAAATAGGCTGCTATACATTATGGCTATTTCATTTCAAATATTAAGTCAGAATTGAATTATACTGAATCTCTGACTCAATTAAACAATCTACCATCACAATATGTCATAATTTCTTGATAAATAGTCTGGGTGCCATCTAATGACTCCAGTGGATCAAACTAAAAGTGAAAGTGAGAAAGATGAACCTTTATTATGAAAAAGAGAAGAAACAGTGTGTTATTTAATTGAAGGCAAACTAAATGGAGATGTACTGACAGAGGACACAACATTAGGACTCTCAAGAGTGGATTACTAATTCCCCTCATCAAATCTTGTCAAATAGGTTGACATTAATGGCACTATAGTTCATAAAAGCCAGTGGCTCCAAGAATGCACACAGAAAGAATGTATTAAGGTGATTCTGAGTCATGGTTCTTTAGAAGACAGCCATATGTTGTAAGTGCCAAAGCCCTTTGGACATATTATTAGGCTCAACAATGCTACATGTTTTATAGTTACTTACATTGTGGGAAATATCTTGTCTTATTCTATGAAATTGCTTCATGTTGGCCAGTTGGATGAACTATAATTGGTGAATATATTAATAAATATATAGAAATAAAATTTACACATTTCATGTAGCAAGTTATATACAAGCAGTAATTGGAACGCAGTTGCAGCAAAATGATAGAATGTATGTTTACAAATGCATCAGACAAAGCCCTAGTTAGGAAAATCTCAGCCTTGGCAGGGTGATGGATGAGGAAGAGAAATAATTATTTCCATGTCTATAATTAACGCACATATTTTTGAATGTTTCCAAGTTGAGCATAATCGGAATTTAAACATCTGGACCAATCGTTGCTGTGGAGCACCACCGTGGCTGTTGAATCCACAGTGCCCTGTGCAGTGGACTGGCATAATTGCCTATTCAAACCCAGTCGCAGCACTTCAGTGTTCTGAAAGCCTATCTTCTCAAAGGCCTTGGGGCTGCTTTCTCACAGTTGCTTTCGAATGACGCACGTATGCCAGGGGTTCCTTCTGAATGCTAATCAACACCACTTCAGCTACTTGTAGTCTAGAGTAGAATAAGTCATTTGTGGAGGAAATACTATCCATTCCAACTTACCTGCTAGTAGGCAGGATGAACAAGACAAAGAGCAGATACAAAAGAGAATATTTCCACTTTTGTTAAAAGCCTCAAGTTTAAAAACACTATCATGAGCAATTGATTGCCTGTACAAGTAGATGGGGAAGTGCTACAAGTGTATACATTGCAGAATGTAATGAAAACTATTTCAGGTGCATCATCTTTTGACTTTTTAACACTTCTTCATGTATTTCCAAATAGTTAATATGTTCAAAGAAAATCAGCCTCCCGTCATCTATTGGTAAAAATTAATGCCATCCTTCAACTAATTCTATTATTTCTGCTCAGGTTTCCAAAGTCAACCATAGCTTTCATATTCTGCACCACATCGGTCAGCACATCATTGGAAATATCCACAAAAGTCCATTGAGTGGATTAAGTTTTGTAAGAAAGAACAGCCTCATAGGAGCATAATACTTCTTAGGGAAGTATCATTTTCAGAATCTACATCATAAAAGAATCTGTCATAAAATGAATAACTCTCTAACAAATACTTTAAATTAATACATAATGTTCAATAATTTAGATTCAAATAACATTGCTTAACTCTTCACCAATGATGGATATGTGTAATAGCCCTGGAGAGACAATACTCTTGTCCTTATTGACATATTTTAGTAAAATTACACCTTTCTGTTTTAGTACATATTTCTTGAAATTTTCTTAAGAATTAATAGCCATATCATATCCTTCCATCCAGAATGCACCCATTTCAAAGAATCACAGAAGACATCAATTTCCTTCATTATAATTTTCACCAGTTTGATCAAGAAATATCTCCTTATCATTAAAATATTAGAGCGTGGAGCTGGAGAGATGCCTCAGTGGTTAAGATCATTTGTTTCTCTATCCCAGGACCTGAGTGTAGATGCCAGCATTCACATGGTGATTCACAGTGGTAGGTGACTCCAATTGCAGAGAATCTGCTGCTCTTTCCTGACTTTTCAAGTCACCAGGCATGCAAGTGGTTTATGTACACGCATGCAGGAAAAACATTCATACCCAATCAAAATGAAATAAATACACCTTAAAATATATACAATTAGCACTTTACATAAGCTTTCTGCAAGTGTAGCTTGATGTGCAGCTATTCCCTACATGTTTTAGCTAGTTTTACATTATCTTATTTGTCTGTATTTACAGCTAAGTAGATTGGATCACAGTATACTGATAGTCATTATGAAAGCAAAGTTAAAGACTGAGACGTAGTCACTCCACCACCTTCAGCCTTAGCAGATTGTATTAGAATTTTAGAGCTCAGTTCCCATGAAGGCATTCTTGATTATGGAGCAATTTCTTTTATTCCAATAATTAGTCATAATACATAGAAAATTCTAAATATTCAGGAAATGAATAATAAAAAGAATATATTATCAACAAACTTGCCTCTTCTCTATCTACTCAGACTTCCAGAGAAGGAATAATATACGTATAGTTATTTGTGCCCCACAGAAAGAAGTTCAGAAAATATCTCTGCAATAATTAAATTTATTAGTTGCTTAATCTTAAAACTCCTTTCCAACTTCCCTGACACCCCTGTTAAAAATAGGTAAACTTCAAGTTTAAAATGGTTACTGGAGCATGTGGAGAATTTTTCTTTTTCCTCTGTTCTCCGTGTGCCCTGTCTGTCAGCTGTGGATTTTAATGTGACATTTTTCTTAGCTTCTTTACATTTCTACTGTGATCATTCCATCCAAACTTGGCAATCAATAGTTGAGTGGAATTTCAACTAACACATCTCAGATGTGTGTGCTCTTAGCCTGCGGGATATGAAAGGACTTAATTCAGGAAGCACCTCCGTCTAGCATCAAAGTCTAGACTAGCAATTGGTCTAGAACATTACTGTAACTCGGTGGTCTCTTAATTTAAAATACAAATTAATCAAAATGCTGACAGTATCATTTTTGTTGGATGAGTGACATCAGGTTCATTACTTTTGTGGGCTGACTCTGTGTTGTTAACCATGAAGTAAAAGTAAAGATTTACTTCCTTCATAGAATGTAAATGTCATGATTTATCTTCTGCCTGGGGCAAATTTTTTCAAAAGAATACATTTTCAAATTTGGAAAATATTGAAAATGAATACCACATGCTTCCAGTAAGGGAAAATAATCTTTCTTACGAAAGCTCAAAATGTTTATTTCCATGTATAGGCTTTCTTTAGTATGTGATTTGAGACAAATCAGTTTGCCTTTTTTATTTCTCTCTTCTCTGTACATAGGTGGATTGTGAATAATTTTCTCTAAGTAGTATTTTAGTCCTAATTTTCATTTATTTGGTAAAAAGAAACTAATATATAAAAACACAGCAATTATATACTTGGATACTCTAACTTTTACATCCCTTCCTCTCTAGTATATCACATCTTCTATGTTCTGCTTTAAGATATAATTAAGGCTTTTTCTTATGATTCTGAGGGGAAAAATCAATCAACATGTTAAGGTAATGATAATAGATATTATCATGTATCCTTGGGTTTAATAACAAAGTCTATGGATACTTGTCAAAGCCATTTTATAGACACATACTATTGCATATTATTGGAAACAATAAGAAATTATGTAAATAAGCACACATGATATTCTAACAAAAATCTGTCTAATAAAATAATCAACATGTTAACTAAGCAATTACTAGTGAACAAAACAGTAATGAACAGAATTTCAGTTCCCAAATGACACAGGAATTTGTAAAAGTCATATATTAAACAGCATTGTACATGTCCTGAGGATTACAAAACATTGATATTTTTCCAGAAGACATATTTAGGGGAATCCCAGAGTTTGAATAGAGTTAGCTGGTTTGGGGAATGGGATTCATAGTGATGAATAAGGTAGCCCAATTGAAATAACCACATGATGGAACCATATTTCCATCCAACTGCCCCTCATTTAAATGACAACTTCAGGCAATATGTTCTTCTAATCATTAAGAAATTAAATGAGAGTAATAGAAAGGATTGAAAGAATACTTACTTGTCATGCTATCTAGTACACACATGTAAATGCTTGATTATATAGGTATGTTTTCTTTTCTACTGAATATGGGGCAGGGTGCCTGTCCTCCAGTAGTTAGTTCTATATGAGGAATTCTGTCTGCTCAACAAAGCAAGTTAGGGTAATAATTAAATTATAAAACTATAATTGGTATTACTCATGTGAGCTGTAATGTCTTGATATCCTGTGATTTTATGATTGTGAATGTGTTGTTTTATTCCTCTTTGTATTTTGCATATGCTTTTTGTGGTAGCTTCACTTTCAATATCCAATGAGAATTTGAAATTCTGAAGATCCTAATATTTAAGATGTTAATGGACCATTATTTTAGATTTTACTACTATTATTGTTTTCCATGTTAATATTGAAATTTATAGTTAAAAGGGTCACAGCTGAGCAGTATAAGGCTCTTTAATGTCACTTAAAAAAGTGTCAGTCTCATAGTCCTGTTCAGTAAGGTAATTTTCTGAATACAATCCCACAGATTTTTGGGGGATATCTAATCATGTTTGAGAAAGCAGAATTAAAATGCAGAATGTTTAGAGATTTCATCTGAAATCTTGTCTCTTGGTGAAAAATAATTCAATGGTTTGGTTTGGAATTTTTAGCTTGCAGTTTTGGAACAACAATATCAAGAACGTGATGATGGAAGCTCAAGGGAACTGGTATCCACATATTTAGAATGAAGTCCAGTAAGTGTTGAACCCTTAAAAAGTGAGGTTTTTGAGTCCCAGCTTTGAAGTGTAGACTAAATGGTTACATTGAAAACATGAATTTATGCGCAACATTCTTCAGATATAACTATTACTAATACACTGTTTCCTTAAACTTATTTCTTCATTGTTACATTTATTTCTGGTTAAATTCTGTAAAGTAATTACTGAAGAAGAAAGGACTGGGGCTGTTTCCATAGCAACTGCCTCAGACCTCAGGCAATTCCCCAGTGAATCTGGGTAGTACTTGTAGACATAAATTGTTTCAAAGGCCAGTTGTGGCCCAACAGGGATATAGTTTTGATGAAACCCAGATGAACTGCAACTGTATTTTAGTCTATACTCCCACTTAAACTATAGTCAATTACCTACAGTAAGAGTAGAACAGAAATAACATGAGTAATGAAATCTGCAGACCATCCCAAATCCTCATTTCAGACAGCCAATGTCCAAACCCTCCTCCATCGACTTCTTACTAAAATAACTCAGCTTGAATTAAAATGGACAGATGGAGTTTTCCATCTCTTACTGTGGTATAGGTGTCAATAGTTATATAAAATGATACTTAAAATTTGGTCAGAAAAGAAAAAAGACATATTACTTATTGTCACTTTAGACATCTGTTTCTGAGAAGTAGATGGGGGAGGGCCTGTGAATACACATTGTTGTCATTTATAATAATACTGGAGAGAAGTAGGACTAAGTAAAATGTACTTGATTATTTGTTAAGATTATCATGCAAATTCCAATTAAACCAGGCAAGTTTCCTCTGCCTCCCTTAACCCCAGAGGAAGGGATAGCAGAGTATAAAAACAAAGAGAAATTTATTCATCCCTTAAGTAAGTCCAAGAGAATGATAAAATGCAATCACAAAGTAGAGCCTTGCCAGAACTTTGGAGAATGACAAATTATCATTAAATCAACTTACGTAGAGAAGGAGAGTTGGCAAACTTAGGATAAGCAAGACAATTATAGCTAATGACATGGAGAGTTGATTAGCACTGGATGTAAATCCTACTGGCAGACATAGGAATTGCTATGAAAATATTAACATCCTTAGATTGCTCTGAAAATATGAATAATCATCAAATGTAATGAATCTATGCAAGCTACCAGAGAAACCTGAAATTATTAGATAAAGCATTATATATGCATCATTTGGGGTCCACAATGGAAATTTTCAATGTAGTGATCTACAACACACCCTCTAATCCATTCTAGCCTCAATGTCATCTCCAGCCATAACAGCATTTACAGAGCTGCTCTGATATCTCACTCATCAACACCAATGTCTAACAGCAAATTACTTGACACATGGAAATCAGGTAAGAAAAATAATAATGGCAAACAACACCATATGAAATAAATCCCTAAAGAACTTGTAGGAGACAAAGACAATGAGGAAAATACAGAATATGACAAAGTATGATTGACATTCTCTAGAAATAAAATACATTTGTTATATTAAAACCAAACATGCAAGTGAACAGGCAATAAGACAAAGAAGCATACAAGCAGATGAAACTGTTGGTACTTAAGACTAGAAAAAGTAAATGATAATTTAAACAGAAAATTTGAAAGACAAAGTAAAGAAAAAATTCATTCATTAAAATAATAAGAATACAAAATGGAGTCATAGATGTAAACTAAAATTAATGGAGATATTAAGTAAGTTAAATATCAAGATTTTTAGGACTCTTGGGTTGTATGGATAAAGTCGGCTGCGTAAGCTACTGCCTCCATGACTCTGCTCCATTTCTGCCTGTATGTTCCTGCTTGAGTTGCTGCCCTGACTCACGTCATGAGGCACTACAACTGTAGGCTCAATTAAATCCTTGGTTCTCTCATTGCTTTCTGTCATGGTGCTTATTACAGCAACAGAAAGCAAACTAACATACTACCTGTAATAGATGTAAACTCAAACCATTACCATAAAGCAGGCATTACATAATGATAAAAGTGCCAATTCAGCAAGAAGATACCCAAAGCATAAATGTATGAGAATCCATAAAACAAGCACAGAATACTGTAGTGCGAATATCACCACAGAATACAGGAAGCAATAATTTGCATAATGAACGAAAGATACAATTTTATAACAACAGGAAGTGATTTTATCAGATGCTATAAGCAGGAATCCAGGAACAAACAAACAAAACCAAGCAAATAA
>CABHPP010140149.1:0-20353 GCA_902168425.1 Peromyscus attwateri
ACTGTACACACACCATCACATCTACAAGGCAGGCACACTGACCTCCCCACCTTGGACACTGTACACACACCATCACATCTACAAGGCAGGCATGTTCATCTCTTACCTTGGACACTGAACATACGCCATCACATCTACAAGGCAGGGACACTGACCTCCCTACCTTGGACACCAAACATACACTGTCACATCTACAAGGCAGGCATGCTTATCTCTTACCTGGGACCATTGCTGTCTTTCCTCCTGGTTGAACAGCTGCCTTGTTCGGCTTTGGCTCGTTGATCTGGGAACTCATTTGTGCGCCTATCCACAATTTCTCCAGCATCAAGTGCTCTGTGTAGTCGATAGTTGACCATCTTCAGAACAATGAAAACAGCAGCTACCACGGGACAATAAACTGCTACTATAATCATGGAAGAAGGAAGGGCCTTTAAGAGAAAGGAAATACATGTGCTTTAGAAAACTTTGTATTTTACTCAATTCTAGAAATCTGTACCTAAAATAATGAAGTTATACACAAAGCAACTGTAATACTAAGTTGCAAAGGCCCAAAACAGAGGCCACACATGTGACTCCTGAACACTTAAAATGGCACTTAGTTAAGACTAAGTATGAAAAAAGTATGTAATGTGTCAATTCTTACACTGATTGCAAGTAGAAATAATAATTGAATGATACCTGGTTAAAAACTATTGGAAATAATTTGTTTTAACTTACTATGACTACCACAAAATTTAAAATTACCTGTGTAGGCCACACTGCATTTCTGCTATACAATGCTGATGCAGTGGGGCAGAGGGTGGCGCTTATAATCCAAACTGAATAGCTAAGGTATCACATCACCCTGTGTGTGTGAGAAAGTCATGGTTGTGACCCACATACGGTCCCTGTTTCTGTGCTCTATGGAGAGGGGGCTGGAGAGACGGCTCAGCGATTCAGAGCACTTATGGCTCTTGCAGACGTTCCTAGCACGAACATGGTGGCTCACAATCACCCATAACTCCAGCTCCAGGGGATCTGAGGCTCTTCTGGCCTCCATGAACACCAGGCATGCACACAGTACATGCACATATGTACATACAGGCAAAACACTGACTCTAATTTTATTTTTAAAAGAACAGAAGAATTCAGAGCATAATAACGCAATCAATAGATTAACTGAAATAAGTCAGTCACCTATTCTGGAGACTACAGACCCATTCTATTAAATAACTTGATTATTTAATAACTTGAAACCTGAAAACCAGGGCAGCATGCTTGGGGACAGGCCCACTTGGAAGGCATAGCCTCAGAGTCACCACTGCCAAAAAGCATAAACTTAACAAGTTGGTAAACTTATCAGGCTGAACTTATCAAGCATCCTGGATTTGTGCAGGATGACCTCATGTGTTCTCATCATATCATCAGATTCAACTTCAGCCACCGCCATGCCGAACCCCAAGCAAGCTTAGGAAGGGGGCTTCAGACTGAAATGATGGTGAAATTGAAAACATCTTCCTGGATGAGGCAAAGCTTCACAATACACAGATGTGGTGGAGGTTGTTTAAGTGACCTGAGAATCAGAGAGGGAGACAAAGCCCAAGGCCTGACTACAGTGTTTGTGTTGGGATGGGAATAACAGTGTGTATTTGCCTCCTGAAATACTTTAAGAGACCCTACATATTAATATCATTAAGAAGTTAAACTAGCCGGGCGGTGGTGGCGCACGCCTTTAATCCCAGCACTCGGGAGGCAGAGGTAGGCGGATCTCTGTGAGTCTGAGACCAGCCTGGTCTACCAAGTGAGTTCCAGGAAAGGCACGAAGCTACACAGAGAAACCCTGTCTCGAAAAACCAAAAAAAAAAAGAAGTTAAACTACTGAATCTAATTTAAAATATTTCTAAATAACTTTTTTAGCCTTGTGATTTTTTTAAACATCTATTTTCTCAAATTAATAAATACCAGATCTAGATGCATTTCTGAAGATTTATCAGATAAGTACTTTAAAATGCTCAATTTATAAATGAAATTTAAATTAAAGAGATCTTAAGGTACAAAAAACAGACCTCTGGAAAATGATGGTTAAAATGTTAGGAGGAAAGTGCACTTTAAAACTCTTAGTTGATTTGTATCTTTAACAAACCTAACATTCATTATAAAAAACAAATGCCCGAATAATCTTCTGAACAAAAAAGGCCACCCTCAGACACAGACACACAGGGAGGGGGACGACGACAACAATCTAAACAGAGAGACAGAAACACAGAAACTGATATAAATACCAACAGAGAGAGACATAGGGAAGGACAGAGAGGGACAGAAAGAGACACAGAGACCAGCTGACCATTTGGAGAATTTGCAAAAGTTCTGGGTAGTGCTGGCTTTCTTCTGAAATTTCCACACAGAAAAGGAATCCTTGAAGGCTGATTAGTTAGTTCAATGTCTCCATTTCTGATAGGATATTGAGGTACACTAAATTTCAAAGACTTAGCCAAGGTTACTCATCTTACCAACATCATGCTTATTTCACTACATGTCACAGACCATATCCCAAGTCCATATTCATAGTCAATAAAAAAAAGAGTCAATCAAAAAAAGGTCAGTTCCATCCTAACCCACCACAGTCCACATTAAGGTTAAAATGGTTGATTGTATTAACTGGACAGAAGGGTAATAACCAACATCCGTGTCAAACAAATTCAATGGAAATGTTAACAAACAAATGAAAGAGTACTTAATTTTGAATTATCAAAGATTGTCACTGCTCAAAACTCACCTAAATAAATGCCAATCCTCACACCCCCAAACACTACTAATAATAGTGTGAATGTTTTTTAAACAAACCCATTGAAATGTGAGGGTTTAAAGACAAACCAGAAAATCACTTTTTGGAGAGACACTAGTCACGGAAAGACTGAAAATGAATTTGCCTTAAGAAATTTAAGGAGACCCTTACATCTGGCAACCAGTGTCAGTCAGGTCAGTAACAGATGTTTTTTCCACTCAAATTACAAAACTGCTCATCTGTGTTTGCATTCTGCGGTTCAGGTGCCTGAGCCCTACCCAGAGTCAGTCCCAAACCTTCCAGGGACAGAAGGAGCCACTTACTAAGCTGCACTTTTCCTACAGTGGGTCAAAGTGCAGGCACACGGGGCTGCTGAGCACATCTTTACGGCCTAGGGAAACTCATCTCACTCGTGGACAGCTGGCCACAGTAGCATACAGTCTTAAGGAATCATCAACCTTACCTACAGTTATGATTCACTATATTACAAAAAAGTATAAATGGTTATCTGTTTTACAGGGCAAACACCTCAACCAAGCACACATAAAATAACTGCAAAGTAGTTAGCTCAAACCTTAATACTTTATGGATTACATACTAAAAGGGCAAAAGAAATTGTATCTGTGTTGTGTGTGTGTGTGGTACTTAGGTGTGTGTTGGTGTTCATATGTGTGCTGGTGCACATGCATGTGTGTGCATGCATGTGAATGCCAGAGGGATCTCCCTTAGTCACTTATTTTTGAAGACAGGGTCTCTCAATGAACCTGGAGCTCACTGGCAGACAGGCTGGCTAATGGGCTCCAGGGGTTCACTTCCTTCTGCTGCTCCTCACTGGTGGAGTTACATTCCCAGCTTGAGTACTGGGGATCCAAATGTAAGCTCTCATGCTTGCAAAGCATGCACTTTATGGCCTGGGCTATCTCCTCAGCTCCCTGTTTGAAGATTGTAGTACTGTAGATATGCATCCTGTTTTCAAGGAAAGAGTGTTCAGAAACTAATTAGCAACAAGCATCAAGTCCAGGGAAACTCGGCTCTTTGGGAGGAAAAAGTAGTATGTCCAAGATATAATTGCCTAATCTCATGTTTAAAGTGTGATTTGTATGTGTTGTGTGACAGCAAGTTCTACATTAAAGTCTCTATTTTCAATCTTTCTGGAAGGTAACTACTGACTTCACAATAGTTCTGTTCTACAGCAAATGATACTTCACAAGGTGCTAGTTTTTCCAAAAAGGTACTTTTTATCTTCAAGTCACATTCTTTTACTGTGAGTGTTACCTTAAGCTAATGCCAAAGACAACGACAGGTAGTGGACAGCAGGGACGGGAGGCAGCAGCAGGGCAGCTGGCCTCATTAAATAACCAGAAAGGTCACAGCTCTGAACCCCAAGAGAAAGGCCCAGGCAGTCCCTCCCACAGCTCAGACAGTGGGTCTAACAGCCTTCTGTTTCAGACAGAATGAACCTCCAAGGACTGTTACCGAAGGCAAGCGAGGGGCCTTACGTTGCTGTTATGGTAACCAGCTGGTTTTGTGATTTCTGAGGTTTGTTTATTGTGCAGTGACAGCCAGGTATTCCAACCAGTTCAGGCACAATCCAGGAGTGTACGGTTTAAGGTTAAGAGAATGACAGGCACATCAAGGTTAAGAGAATGACAGGCACATCACTTTGAACTGACACCAAGGCTTTAAAAGAATTTTTAAGTAAACTTTAAAAAAAAAAAAAAAAAAAAAAAAACTACCCCTCTTTAATGTAAGACATCTTTTACGCTTGTTTTGGGAGCTTCTATAATTCTAACTTCCTCATTATTTAAGGTGCTGTTTACTAAATTTAGTTATCACATACTAAGGAGGCATTTAGAAAACCTGAGAAATAAAGATCTGTGTGTACACATAGCGAGTAGAATCAAGACATATGAGGAGCTCCTTCGGAGTAGTAACAAACAGAGAAAACAAAGGATGGGAAGGAGGAGGCGCAAGCCTTGCAAAGGGACCACCACCAACCAATAAAAACTGCATGAGAGGCTGCAGAGACAGCTCGGTAGGATCCCAGTACCAGATATTTAAAATGTTAGCGTAAATTGATCAAACCGTGCACACTAGTGATGTACTGTCGAAATAAATTGGGGAAACTAAAACTATTAAATTCTATACACTACCCAGTCCCTTTTCCACTCTTAAAAAAAGAATACTGGCTGCTCTTCCAGGGGACCCAGGTTTGATTCCTAGCACCAACATGCTGGTTCACAAACTCTAAAATTCCAGTTCCAGAGGTCCCAATGCCTCTTCTGGCCTCTGAGGGTACCAGGCATGCAAGTAGTATACAGAAACACATGCAAAGCAAGCAAGACACCCATATACACATAAAATAAGATAGAACAATTTCAGTTAAAAAATAAACACATAAAATACCACAACTGCATTAATAATGAGGAATGCAACTTAAATATAATTTAAAACTACACCAACATACCATCTAATGCTCTGTGTAAATAAAAATGAAGGTTGAAGGGCCAGAATTCAGCCAGGTCTGATGGTGTAGGCCTGCAATGCCAACCCTTGCGGGAGTATTGTAAATTCAAGACCAGCCTGGGAAAGTAAATGACCTTATCTCAAAATAAAAATTACAAAAAGAGGACTGCAGATATAGCTTAGTGGTTGAACATCTGCCTACAAGCATGAGGCCATGGGTTCAATCCCTAGTACCACCAAATAACAAAACAAAACAAAACAAAACAAAACAAAACAAAACAAAAAAAACTCTGTAGCTTGTTAAAAAAAATGAAAAATATAAACTGCCAGTTTCAACCAAGGCCCAACAATTCCTCTTATAAGCATAAAATTCAAATTCTAATAGACAGTACTAGATGACTTTTACAACAAATAAGAAGAAATCTCAACTGAAAATCATCCCGCTCCAAAATTGGAGAATCATAGACATTTTTTACATTATTTATTTGTATGTGTGCACAGGCCCATGTATCTGTGTGGGCTTATATGCCAGGGCGTGCATGCAGAGGTCAGAGGACAACTTAAGGACTGAACTTGGGTAGTCAGGCTTAGCAGCAAGTGCCTTTACCCACTGAACAATCTTGCCAGCATGAAAACTGTAGGCTATTTACCAGTTTAATCTATGACAGTGAAAAACAAGACTTATCTGCAACACACACAAATACAACACAGAGTGCCAGGTGTATACTCTAGATGAGTGTTTATTTCTTGTATAAGTGGAAAAAAGAAAACTTTTCTCGGATTTACTTTATGTGTATGCATGTACACCACTTGTGTCTGGTACCCACAGAGACCAGAAGAGGGTGTCAGATGCCCTGGATCTGGAGTTACAGATGGCTGTGCATTACCAAGTGGGTGCTGAGAACCAAACCCAGGTCTTCTGCAGGAGCTATCTCTCTAGCACCCCCTCCCCAAACCTAAAGTTTACACAGTAATAAAGGTTTTCCTAGAAGAGTATATTAGTTTCCATCTTTAACACGAGCATCTGCATTCATGTCAAGGATGGTGATTAATAACAGATCAAGTTCCATACCTGGCAACCTCTGACTTTCCTCCTCATCTATGACATATTTTAAAAAAATCTTTACTCTCAATTACATCTGACTATGTATAGCCAGATGTGTTAACGGTTATCAGACAATTCTAGATATTCAAGTCAAATATAAAGCCAGAATGCCTCTTTACTGGGTTAGATATTTTTTAACATGATCATGGCTCTTAAAAATTGGAGGGATAGGCCAGGTGTGGTGGCACACGCCTTTAATTCCAGTGCTAGGGAGGCAGAGGCAGATGGATCTCTGTGAGTTCAAGGCCAGCCTGGTCTACAGAGGTGGTCCAGGACAGCCAGAGCTGTTACACAGAAAAACCCTGTCTCGAAAAACCAAAAAAAAAAAAAAAAAGGAGGGACAGAAATACACATTAAGGCCACAACTCAAAGCCATCTGACCCAAACAATGGCAACACTAAAACAAAACAAAAACAAAGAACTGTTCTCAACATCTGAGAGGCGAGAGGAGGACCAGGAGTTGGAGGCCAGCCCTTCCCTGTACACTGTTGGTGCAAAGAGCAAATGTTCAGCCTCAGAATAGTATAACAATTTCTCCGAGTTAAAAAGGGGACAAGATGGCTCAGCAGGTAAAAGTGCTCTCCACACAAGCCTAGTGACTTGAGTTCAATCTCCAGAAGCCATGGAGGAAGGAAGGAAGGAACCAACTCCACATGTACGCCCACACACCAGCATCATCCACATGCACACCCCCACAAAATAATGGATGCTTTGGGGGAAGTTAAAAATGGAACTACATATCATCCAGCAATCCTACTCCTACTTATACACTCAAAAGAACTCAAAGAGGCTCTCAGAGGCACTTTTACACATGTACTTACAGCATTATGTACATTTGGGCACAAACAACCCAAATGTCTATTGGTGGACGAATAATAACTTCTATATTCACACAGTGGAAGGGTACTCGGCATCAAAAACAAAGAAATCCTGTCATTTCCCCACAACACTCATAAGCCTTGAGGACATTCTGCTAAGTGAAATAATAGTACCCAAATGACAGTATTTCTTTCAGGGGACAGGAGAGATGGCTCAGCAGCTAAGAGCACTGGCTGCTTTTCCAGAGGACCCAGGTTCAATTCCCAGCAACCTCATGTAGCTCACAACTGTCTGTAACTCCAGTTCCAGGGGATCCAGAACCCTCACACAGACACACATACAGGCAAAATACCAATGCTCATTAAAAAAGAAAAAAAGAGACAGTATTTCTGATGAATTCACATACACCAGGTCCCTGAAATAATCAAACTACAAAACAGGAAGCAGAAGAGCAGGTCTCTGAGGCTGGCAGGAAGAGTGGTAGAGGAAGGGTGCTGTTTAACACACAGTGTGATTTCGGAAGACGGGAAATTATGAAGATGCGTTGTGCAACGTTTGACACCACTGAATGCTGTCTCTCCTCCGCCACGGGGGAGACATAGCCCAAGGCCCCCAGGGAATGTCTATGTAGACAGCACCAAACCCAAACCCTATACACACACACACACACACACACACACACACACACACACGTGTTCATATGTGTTTTTCTACACATACATGGGGTTTAACTTATAAATTACACACAGTATGAGGTTAAGAGTCATCTGTTGACTCAGCCTCAGCATGTGCATTTTAAGAACTTCAGCTTTTCACAAGGAAGAAGCACCTTACACCATCCCTTCTGTGTATCTGAGCCACCACTGCCTCTCCCCTGGAGCTGTAGGCCCTGTCTTAGGGTTTCTATTCTGTGAAGAAACACCATGACCAAAGAACCCTGGAGAGGAAAGGGTTTATTCAGCTTATATTCCCACAGCACTGTTCACCACTGAAGGAAGTCAGGACAGGAACTCAAACAGGGCAGGAACCTGGAGGCAGGAGCTGATGCAGAGCCCATGGAGGGGTGTTGCTTACTGACTTGCTCAGCCTGCTTTCTTATAGAACCCAGGGCTACCAGCCCAGGGATGGCACCACCCACAAGAGGCTGGACCCTCCCCCATCAATCGCTAAGTAAGAAAATGCCCTACAGCCGGATCTTATGGAGACATTTTCTCAATTGAGGTTCCCACCTTTCAGATGACTCTAGCTTGTATCAAGTAGACATAAAACTAGCCAGGGCAGGCCCATTGGGTAAAACAGAAGGTTCCTGAACACAGTGTGGCATTCTTGCCACAGTGGAGCTGAAACCAAGACAAACACAGGACTAAAGTAGAGCATACAATGAGGATGTATGTACAAAATGATATGCCGCTTCCCAGGCAAAAAGGCATCTACTCACAACAGCGCTTCATTTGAAAGTTATTTCCACTTTAAGTTTCCCATTTAATATTTTCAGACAGTTGTTGACAATATGGAATTGAAACTGAAGTGAAACTAAGGTACTAGTCACTCAAAAGATGGTTCAGATTTCTTTTAAAAGATAAAAAAGAAACAAAATGGTCCCTTTTTTTTTTAATGTTAGGTGAAGATGTGGGGGAGTGGGGGGAGGGAATAGGTGGAAGGGGATGAAGTCTCCAAACTTGGCTGCTACCAGACCCCGGAAAGTATTCAGGCAGCAGGGTGGGCTATGAGGAGGGGCCTGAGTCTCACAGATGCCAGGCTGCTGCCATCCCCCAGGGTGATCCTGCAGCACCCCAGGAGCCCCTGCAAGCCCGGGCAGCCTGTTTCCTGGACATCAGTAGCAGGACATTTGCATTCCTGGAGCTTTTCTGTCTAGAATGAAGTTACTTCATAAGAAAAAAAAAAAAAAAAGCAAGCTGGAGAACAAATCCCAGGAGGTTTGGCAAGGCCTTTACCTGGGGACCACTGTCCTTCACAACTCTCTCTGGACAGCCCCAAACCTAACAAGGTCAGTCTGGCTTCTCTCACTGCCCTGCCATCTGTCCAGGGGAACAGGGAGGGGGTGATTTAAGTCAAGGGTGATGTTCCATCTCTGCGAATTTAACTATACCTTCATCACCCCGATCCAGGGGCACAAAGGAAGCCACTGCAGGTTATATGAATTTCCTCCCACAGTGATCTTCTGATTGTCACTGAGGACGAGACTGATCAAGTGGCCGGGGATGTAGTGTAACTGCCCAAGGACTAAGGATGAAGATGAGCGGACACAATGCATCATACAATAACGTACTTGAAGAACGTCTACATTATTTTGGCCAGGTCAGGAAAAACACAGTAGTAACTGGTTTGGTTTGGTGCTATACAGATGAGGACACACATGAAAGACAGGAGGGAAGTTGTGTCCCCCACAAGAGCCAGTGGGTACAGCACACAGAGTACAGAAAAGCCTTCAGACCCCAAGGACATCTTTTTATATATGTCATGTTGCACTAGGGTTCAGCCAAGACCTTTGGAACTGTGACAAATACAACCAAGAGTCTGCCAAGTGCCACCAAAAGACCATCGTGGAGCCAAAGGACAGTGGCCTCAGAAAAGGACCTTCAGGGGGAGGAGCACTGCTGTATCCCCTCAGGATTTGGGCCTGGGGACCATGTTCATTCAGATTGTGAGGCGAAGTTGGCAGAAAAGAATGTGACCTCCAGGGTATCTTTATTTTGTCCTTTTTTTTTTTTTTTTTTTTTGAGCTGAGGACAGTACCCACTGAGCTAAATCCCCAACCCCTCCAGGGTATTTTTGAGCACTTGGTGACTAACAGTTAAGTCAGGTCCGTGTCACGCAAAGTTAATCTTCATACTTGAAAGAAAACTTGTCTTCTTATAAATGAGCATCACCGTGGGCCTGCATTTCACTCCACCATCAACAGATGCCAATTTGACCACTGAAGAGGAAAACTCATTGTGTAGAGACAACTGCTAGTTTGATTCCTGTAGAGGTCTTTTTTATTGATTTGTTTTAATAGATAAATGATTTGCCAAGATTTAAATGATATGCCAAGTGGAAACCAGAGGCCATTGATGATTGATGTGATAGAGTATTTTTCTTTGTGTACTAAACTGTACTGCATATAAAGAAGTATGATCCATTTTGCAATATAGAAAAGGAAGGAGCGGGGAGGAAAGCTCTGGGTTCATGTGAGAGTCCCTGCCTGGGTACCAAAGGTGGAGAAGAATTGAGGAAGACACTTGACATCAACCTCTGGCCTTCACACATGCAGACACCAAAGGAGGGGAGGGAGAGAAAGAGGAACACTTGGTTGTGTCTTCTCTCCAATGAGGAAGGAAAAGAGAAATGCTGAGGACCAAACAGTGACACCGTCCAGTCCTCTGATTCTGGTAGCCTATTTTCAACACAAGACATTGTGGCACTTCATCCAGGAGAAGAAGGCTGAAGCTGTGCACACTTTCAAAGATGTTTCTGACAGGACTCTCGAAGAAGCCACTGGAATCACAGAAATGCTCAGAGTAGAGTTAGTTGTCGTGAGATAACCTTGTATTTCAGTTCCAAGCATCAAGTGAGTGCTTCTTCCCCAAGACCAGCACTCTGCATGGTGACATCAGCTTGCATGGCAGCACCTCCTTCCGCACGCTGACTGCCTATGCTTTGTTTGGTTCAGGGCTGCGGCAAGACTGCCTCCTCAGAGCATTTCCAGGCACTCTCCACCCACTGACGTGACTCCAGCACCTCTCTGGCAATTTTTGTTGGAGTGATAACTAACATCTAAGCCGCTATGTGTGGTGTGCATTTCTAAGTGCTTTACGTGTAGCAGCTCATATAACTTTGGCCTCACTTCATGAGGCTGACTCCATTAGTCTACTTTACAGACAGAAAAGTTGAGGTACAAAGCAGTCAGCTACTTGGTCTCAAATGGGGACATTAAAAGGTAATTTGGCTCTAGAGTCAGGAGTCAAGGATTCTTTTTAAAAATATTTCTTTAAAGCATTTTAAAACATCTTACTGACAGATATAAATGTCCATCTTTGTGGGCCACAGTGTAATGTTTTGATACATTTACATACTATGTACTGATCAACTCAAGAAACTTACGTTATTCACCATCTCAAGCACATATCACTTCTTTGTAAAGCGTTCAAAATCCTCTCTAATTTCTATTGTATGGTACAATATAGTTAACCACAGGCAGCCTTGGTATAGAGAAGTTTATTCCTCTATGCATCCCCACTTATTCCTCCTATCTGGTTGTAACTTTGAACCCACCAGCAAATTTTGTGTATGTATAAAGCCCAACAAGTAATTCCCAATTTGCAGATGACCTGCTATAATACTTTGCTGACACAGAACAAGAATGCCCACAGGCAGATACGCACAAATGAGTGCAATGTGTTACAGTAAAACTCTACAGCCAATGAAATCTGAATTTTATAGAAGCTTCATGTCACAAAATAGCACTTTTGGTTCTTTTCAACCATAAAATAAAGTTGAAAACTAACCAAGCATGGTGGCATCTGGGAGGCTGAAGCAGGAAGATCGCCAAGAGTTCAAAGCCAACCTGAACTACACAGCCATGGTGAATGAATCCCAGGTGCCTGGTTTATTTTCTTCTCTAATTGAGACCCGGAGCAAAGCATCCAGTACTTCCCCCTCATGTCCCTTATTTGCCAAGCGCAAACCCAGAACTCCCATAACATCAGTTTCATCCAACTGCAAACAAAGCAGTTGCTAGGAACTGCTCTCTCCATGATGCATGCTCCTGAAGTCAAGGCACAGTTAACACCAGCATGTGACAACAAAGCTCTGAGTAGCTTATCTGGGTTGTTCTCTGAATGAGGGATTTTAAGCAATTTTTCAGAGTAATTCTAAAACATTTTCTGGCAAAGGCACACAGCATACTTACAAGAAGCTGTGATTGTGGACACGACCTCTCTTTTGGTGTCTTCCCCTTCAATGGGAAAAAGTATCAACATATGCTAGGAAACACTGCCTTAGTATTCTGGAGTGTAACTGGCTCCACAGAATCACCAAATGACCCAAATGCTCTATGTCACTACTTAACTGTTTTTAACAGACACTAACTAAGGGCTAGAAACAACACAATAAGAGAAAATGTAAAAATAGATAAAAACACGAAGACCAAGTATTATCTCTCTAAAAAATAAGGTAGAAGAGATTTATAAAGTTAAAAAATAAAAAACGTTTGTTAGCTTTTCAAAATAAATATTCCAAAGTTCACATTTCTACACTCCCTTAAAATAGTTTTCTTGAAACGTTTAGCTAAACTTGCAAGCTGATAAATACAACTGACAAGCCCTTGATGTTAGAATTCTGCCCTCATTCCAGCTACATGACCGCACATGCGCAGTTCAGGGGTTAAGCAAAGGGTCTTGCATCTTATGTCATCAGTGTGCACTGGTGATCACTTACACGCATGTGTGATCGCACAATCTGCTATGTGTGGCATGGCTCTGTAAGTCTGTCTACACCTTAAAGAGCTGTGACTCAGACCTCTCTCTCCTCCCTCCCTCCCCCTCTCTCTCTCCCCTGCTCTGTCTCTTTCCCACCATCTTTTCCTCTCACTGCACATGCTCCTTTCCCAGGCCCACCCCTCTTCCTCCTAATAAAGTTCTCTGCTACTAGGCAGCTGTGGCTCGTGGCTCGTGACCTTTTCGCGCAGTAACCAGCACCACTTATATCATTCATTTCACTTGAGGCTGTACTTTATTGTCCTATGATACATTATAATGGAATATCTGCTATAAGAAAAAGTTGATGAATAGTTTTCTTCCAAATTCAAAATATGAGATCAACCCAGATTATTTCTGTTAAGTTCATGCATTTCTGTGAGGCCCCTGGTTGTGACCAGCCAAAGGCTGGTGTGTCTAGTAAACTCACCATCACTCCTATATCTGAAAAGAAAATTCAATTTTCCTTGACTTTAAAGTTCTGTCTGTTCTGCCACTCTCTTGTAGAAAGGGAAATAAAAGTTAAATATTCACCATGCCTGGCCTGTAAATGCTAGCTACTGAGGAGGCTGGAGGCAGGAGGATCACAAGTTTAAGGCCTGCTCAAACAACCCAGTGAGACCCTTTCTAAAAGTCAAGAGAACTGGGAATGCTGCACTGGTAGTGTTTGCCTAGCACACACATCCTGAGTAACAGCATTGTCAGGAAGTCATGGTATGAGAGCAGTCTCCTTTCAGGTCCGTCAGAATTTCAGCCAGACCTACAGCTATTTTCACTAGTGACTAACTGGGGGGAAATGGATCAGTCTGTGTAATTACACGCATACGAAGGCACTTAGCCCTGTGTTCTAGTTTTTACTGTGCACCTGGGGCTGTGCTGGCTAGAAAGGACAGGGCACTCCACCTACTGTGTGTGCACCTGGAGCTGTGCTGGCTAGAAAGGACAGTGCACTCCACCTACTGTGTGCACCTGGAGCTGTGCTGGCTAGAAAGGACAGTGCACTCCACCTACTGTGTGCACCTGGAGCTGTGCTGGCTAGAAAGGACAGGGCACTCCACCTACTGTGTGTGCACCTGGAGCTGTGCTGGCTAGAAAGGACAGTGCACTCCACCTACTGTGTGTGCACCTGGAGCTGTGCTGGCTAGAAAGGACAGGGCACTCCACCTACTGTGTGTGCACCTGGGCTACGCAGGGGAGGGAAGAGGGTGTACTACACCTACTTACTGTGTGCGAAGATCACTTTTGGCTTATTCACAAGAAGGGCTGACACAAGAATCCTACAGTGTGTGGAATTCTGTTTTATAGCTAGACCACCTCTGGTTAGTGGTTAAAGGAATGTTGGAGAGAAAGAAGAGAGCTCAGTAATCAAATCGTGCCTGCAAACTTATAAAATGACTGCTCATCAAGATGAGAGGGAGCTTACAAAGAAAGATGAATGTTTTCAATAAGCCTTCCAATTGTCACACACATGATGCCCTCCAAGGACTTAGAAAAGGCCCTGAGAGCAGCAGCCATGGTTCTGGGGATCCAGCCCTCTTGCCAGGCTCTCCTCTGGGGGTTGAGGTAAAGCATTCTAGTTAGATGTTTTCCTCCACAGGTGACACTACACGGAAAAGGAGAAACACTGTCCCAGTGTTGAGGTTCAAGCGTACTTTCCCGTAAGGGAAAATATTCTGTAAGTCCAACCACACAATAGGTCAGATAAATTTCAGAGACCTGGCTAGGAAATTCTAACAAAGTCAGAATGTATTTTCCCTAGAGGCAACAAATTCACAAGTAGTTTCAATTCTGAATTTTTTCTATAATACAAATAGAATTATTAAGAGTACTAGCTACCATCTTATATTTGCACCCCATACTTATGCCACTCCATGAAGTATTTATATTTTTAGCTGCAGGTGAATGCATTTTTTAGGGAAACAACAGTCAACTATGCCCATCCAAAAAAGGACTAAACTAATACAGTAGATTCTATTCATCATCAACAGGTACGCTATCACTCTGGAAAAGTCAATCATACTACCAGGATCTATTGAGGGGTAGCCCAAAGCAGCGAGAAGGCACAGACATGAAAGATATGGGATGAAAAGCCTGGGGAACAAACACAAAGACATATACTGGCGGGCTAAGATAATCTTACATACTTTTATAAGAGTGTTCCTATACTTTTACAACTAAAGTTCACAAGGGGGCTTTGAGGGCATTTGGGTTTATAGGTGTTGGTGAACAAGGTCTTCATAGTTAAATTGTTATATAACTATGTTTAGACATATTCTTTTCCTACTAGTTCTTTAAATAATCTTGCTCAGTTTATTCATCTAAGTCTTTACCACAGAACTGTATCTTAAAAGCTGTTGTTCATTATCTGTATAAACTTACATATATCAGCTGCTTCAGTATTAATGAGTCACAATGCTGAATGTATACAACATGATACCATGACTAGGAATTCTATTTTTATAAAATTTCATTTGTACTTCATCAAGGATTTTTTTGCTGATTTGCTTGTTTTCCATACATATTTCCACACATTCCATACATACTATCTTCAACAATTCATTAGCATGGCATTAGATATTTACACATTGTAAGTTGTAATACCAGTAACAATGTAATCTATGTAAAGATGTTTAAGTCTTTTGTGTGGGTTTTCTCTTTGTGTAGCCCTGGCTGTCCTGAACTCACTCTGTAGACCAGGCTGGTCTGGAACTCACAGAGGTCCGCCTGCCTCTGCCTCCCAATTGCTGGGATTAAAGGTGTGTGCCACCACCGCCCAGTGATGCTTAAGCTTTTAAAAACCAAGTTATGTTGCCAATACACAAAGGAAAACAAGAGAGAAAAATGTAACTGGCCATGTGGCAGGTATGCAAGAGCTTCTACATAAACCAATGATGGGGTTGCTTTCCTTGCAGAGGGACAATTCTCCACATCCATGAATTCTACATCTGTGATTCCAACAGCAAAAGAAAGACATTCATGGGTAAAACTTCCAGAACTAGAGAGGTGGCTCAGCTGTTAAGAGTACTCACTGCCTTTGATGAGGAGCCAGGTTTGGTTCTAGCACCCACATGTGACCCACACTCATCCATAAGCCCAGTTCTAGGGAATCTGATCCCCTCTTCTGACCACTGTGGACACCAGGCACACACAGGGTGCACATACACACAGGCAGGCAAAACACTCATACACTTAGAATAAAATAATCTAAGAAAAACACCATAGTTGCCTTGAACATGAACAAGTCTCTTCTGGCCATAATTCTATAAATAACACAGCCTAAGAACTACTGACACAGCACTTATGCTGTATTGGGTGCCAAAGTCTGCATGTAAAGCAGACTTAAAGCGTATACATGCTACACCATTTCATGTAAGGGAATTGAGCATTCTGGGTTTGGCACGGGAAGGTCCTGGAACCAATCCCATAAGAATACCAAGAAACAACTATGTGGCTAATATGATGGACGAGAAATGAAATTCTGCAAAACAAGAGAAGCTGGAGGGCGGAGTGTGGGATGTTTTTTCACAGCACAGCTTCTCCCATTTCCAAAACCATCTTTAAATTATTACAGAGAACAAAGGGGAATAAACAACTTTCAAGTAATTCCAAAGGGCCTCCACAATTAATTCCTATCTAAAAGGATTTGTCAAAGATAGCAAGCACACTGTGGGATTTTTCAAGACTGAATCTGACTAAGAAAGCCTGTAAATGCAACATACCCAACAGCCTAACCTTTGTAACGGAATCAATGGTTCAGAAGACCTTCCCAGAACTCCTCCATCCTCTGCACTGAAATGAGTTCTCATCGATGGCCATGAACCCTCAGCAGACCTAAGTGTGACTACAAGTGACTGACACATCTGGGAATTACAACTGTTGGAGCAAATAAAACCACAAAGGTAAAAGTATTCACACATTCAAGAGAATCAAGAGAGCATGCATCCTTTACATCATTCAGGGGATATCATTTAGACTACACTCAACCACAAATCCCAAACTTGGGTCTGAGAGAATTATTATGGGAAAAGTAACTTGTGAGGTCTCGATAATGTTTTGATTTATATGTGGTTTTCTGAGTCAACCTAACCACTCTGGAAGGAGTGCGGGATGAATTCTCTTGATTACTATCCCCTTTTATAAATCAGTGATGACATTATGGCCATCACTCCTTCAGGAGTTTAATAAGTCTAAGTAAATCCCTGGGTAGATCAGGGCCGATTTCCATATGCAAATAAAAGAAAGGACCAGAAGCTATCTCATACAGTCTAACTTCAACACCTTCACACCTGTTGTTGACATATTCAACAGAAACCATTTTTCAGGACTCAGAGTAAGGGCAATTAAACATTCATTAATGCTCTCTGTCAACATAACAACAATGTTATAGAATGGCAGCTAGGTCCTATAGTTACTATACCAAAAAAACAAAAACAAAACTATTTGTATTTGATAAAATTACCTTATGCATGTAATATAATGAGATCCTGCTTTTACACAGAAGTATAACTATGTTCTTATAGACACAGTATACTATACAGTCACAAAAATGTCAACATAATAGCTCAACTTAGGGCTTCAAACTATGATTAAATTAATTTTTATAGTTACATCAAAATATCAAAACTATATCAAGTAGAAATAATTTAAAATATTAATACACACAAAGATTAAATTATCAAGTTATTTGATTATATTCTTGTTTCATTAAAATTCAGTGAAATGGACTGTAAGCTAAAATCCTAATATAAAATGAAAACCAGTAAGATTCATAAATCAAAAGTACATTAGCAATCTTAAGTCTATGACCAGAACCCATATATCTTCTTTACAGCACATCCACCCTAAACTCAATCTGTCTGCAATAGAATGCTGTTACCCCATAATCCAGTTCTATTTTTTAAGAGAAAGTACTGAAACTGGGCAGTGTATCACATACCAGATGAAGACAAAGCATGGCATATTCACTACCACAATTTCCATTAGAGCATCTTGGACATTCCCAGTGCATCACAGCTTTCCCCACTGACTGGCTCACCAGTTATCCCTGGGCACACATTAGTTTTGAGCACTTTTCTAAGGGATGCTTATACAGTAATAAATACAAACTGTTCTCCCTGGGAGCCCTGAGAATGACTAATCTGGTGCGTTATCTCACACCAATCCTTTGAAGAAAGTACTGTTATTATCTCCAATTTTACAGATAACAGACTCAGACTATAAAATCATTTGCCCATAGCCAGTGAAAAGGTAGAACAGGATTATATCCAGTCTGTCTCTAAAGCCTGAGATGTTCTTGCTTTTTTTCATTATATTTATTAACTTACATTGCTCACATGGAGGCTACAGGACAACTTGGGAGAGGCAGTTCTCGTTCCACCTTGTGGGTCCCAGGAATCAAACTCGGGTCATTAGCCTTGGCAGCCAGCGTCTACCCACTGAGCCATCTCACTGACCTACCACGGCCTGAGTGTTTAACCAGCAACTAGATAGACTAGACCAAGGCACGGTTTCCCAACCCTTCTCTTCCTCTAGTAAAGCCCTCCTAAAGAAACTTGTAGACATTTTCTTCTGCCAATCATACTGGCCCCTTGAAATTTTAATACCACAGATATGCTTGATATCTGTTATATACATTATATATGTGTACATCTCTCTGTACTTTATACTTTTTAAAAAAACTAGGGTCAGCCCGGTGGCAACCATGCACGTCCTTAATCCCAGCACTTGAGAGGCAGAGCCAGGTGGATGGATCTCTGTGAGTTCAAGGCCAGCCTGGTCTACAGAGTGAGTTCCATGACAGGCTCCAAAGCTACACAGAGAGACCCTGTCTTGGAAAAAATAATAATATTAAGGTCTACGTCACATACACTCCAGAACTACTTTTTGTTCCCTTGATGGCCATACCTGGGAATGCATGCTCTGGGATGATTTCTCAGCTCTAGGACTATTGACACGTCAGTTCAAATACCCTCTGGTACGGAGTGCTGTCCTGTGTACTATGGGATGTTGAACACTATCCTCAGCCTGTATCCAGTAGAAGCCCACGGCACTGCCCAAACCAAAATCATGTTAAAATCTTCCCCCAAACGCCCCTATCCTTGAACCATGCAGCTACGTGCTGCCATTTACACGCAAGGCTGCCGATTCTGATCTGGTCCATAACTGGAATGAAGAGAACACACACAGACTGCACGGGCTGCATCTCTGCAGTTGGGATGAAGGAGCAGGCGTGATGGCAGCAGCAGTGGCAGGGAGATTCTGACTAGTTTGAACCCAGCAGGGAAAGAACCCTACATTAGACCAGTAAGTGAAAGGACATTAAAGTTTAATAACTCCATTTATCAAGTGTCACAGAACAAGGCTAACCCCCACCCCCAATGATCAGTGAGACAAACACTCTCACTGTAAGTATATGAGGCCATAACTAAATCCTGGGAGAGCAGTACATTCTACAAATGGACTTCCACAGTATCCATATAATACGCTAGTCAAGAAGCAAAGCCCGAATTAAGAACACACAGATGGTGATGGAAACGATAGCTCTGAGAGTTCTAGAGTCAGAACATATACTGAAAACAACTAGGGGCACTTAGAGCATCACAAATCAGTCACAGGTTGGCTTTCAGGAGCAGATTAATAAGAAGCATCTTGCATGATTATATATAACAGAAGAACTGAAAGAGACTGTCGTGGGAGTCTTGAGGTCAACAAGAAGGATTAAATGGCAGAAGCAGTCTGAAATCCTATGCCAGTGATTTAACTCTGTGCAGTCTGTATCTTCATTTCTAAAATGTGAGTGAAGTTCCTCCATTCACAAACTATGATGAGGATTATATTAGAAAACTTGAAAGTAGGTGGTGTATGGGTACACAACAGCATAATAAATATTTGATGTTTTTAATAAAGTTTACACTCATAGTGACATGACGAAGACAAACCAACAGACCCCCGACAGCATATGGCTTAGATACTGAAAAGGAGCTTAAAAATGGATGTCACAGCCATGATTTGTGGACTGTATACGGATGTAAATATTAGTCTGATAACTGAGCAGAAAGAAGTGAATGGAAAATTGATGAATGATTCTGTAACACAGTAAAGAATTACTATTCAAACAAAAACACTAGAATTTCCATTAAAATACAATTCCTATTGCAGTAAGGGAAAAGACAAACCGTCCACATTCCCAATGTTATTTAATACAGATGTGTAAAGCAATTGTAGGAAGAAAAACAGGATAAGCAGAGAAGTGAAAACTGGGGCTAGTAAGACGGCTCATTAGGTGAAGGTGCCTGCCTCCACCTGGCACCAACATTCATTTGTAGACAAGTAAAGATGGAAGGAAAGCCTGGGCATGGTAGTCATGCCTTTAATCCCAGCACTGGGTGACAGAGCCAGCCCAGTCTCCATAACAAGTTCTAAGCCAGCCTGAACTACATAGTGAGACCCTGCATCAAACAGAAAGAAAAGGGGAAGGGAGGGAGGGAAGGAGGGAGGGAAGAGACAACTCCACAAAGTTGTCTTCTGACCTCCACATGTGCCATGTCATATGCACACACACAAATAACAACAAGAGTTTACACTGTAGCAACAGCACACAAAGAATCACAAGAGTTTACACTGTAGGAGAGCACACAGAGAGTAACTAGAGTTGACACTGTAGGACAGCACACAAAGAGTAACCAGAGTTGACACTGTAGGACAGCACACAGAGAGTAACCA
>CABHPP010140150.1:8759-37215 GCA_902168425.1 Peromyscus attwateri
CTCTCTCTCACACACACACACACACACACACACACACCCACACACACACTCACACCATAGTAAATGCCACATAATTATTCACTTTAAAATACTTTGTTTATAGTATTTCTTTTCTTTTCTTTTCTTAATCCGATGGCATAAGGCTGGTACAAATGCCCTCAGTCTAGCAGGCATAGAGCACCCCATCATGTTTCCAGGGATGACCGTTGGTATAAATAGCCACAGTAAATCCACACATTTGAGCTCAAGTGAACAAGAGAGAGGAAGGATCCCTTCACCCACTCTATGAGAAACCTTGCTTCCAAATGATTTCTTGGGGATCCCCTAAGTACCAACCGGGGTCTAACAGCTTAGGGGTACAGAGTCACCCCCATCAATGCCTGTTGTGTGCTTTGCCTTTGACATGGTTTCTCTTGTTCAGAGGTGACCAGCTTTGTGTGCTGACCACTCCCTTCATTCATGAAGATTCTTTCATCCTTGACTGGCTCTTGGATTTGGCTTCCCTGGGTGCCTATTTAGAATGCAAGAGATGCCCGCTTTTCTGTTCTCTGGCAGCCGGTGACAGAAGCATCGGAGGTTTGTCTGGAGGAACCAATGGCCTAGTTTGAGGTGAATAATCAGCTTTTACTTCATGTTGCATTTCTCTTCTAAGTTGTAAATGTTTTCTACGCTTTTTTCTTCCCAGTGTTAAAGTATAGTAAAATGGTACTTTCCAAAAACTGCAAGTATCAGAACCCCCGGTGAGACACATCACAGAGTCACAATTCAAGTAATGATAAAGAGCACTCTGGAGTGCAGACCATGGTGTTCTCACTCAGGACGCATCAGCAAACATTGCAAAGCCCTGCAATAATCCTGCATAAGCAAGGGCCTCAGAGCTGGTTTCCAGGGCTAAGAAGCAGGTTTGAAATTCTGTAGAGTCAGGCGAGGAAGCCGGTGAGTAAGGGGAAGAATTAATGAGGAGCTGCAGGCCACACAAACTGCCACACTGTTCTCCTGGTCACTAGACCGAGAAGTCAGTGATTTTTGCCTCCAGGATTAGACTTTTATAACTTAAAACAAGCCCCCTTAAACAAATGGGCATCAGGCAATGTGTCAACACTTCGTTGGTTTCAATAGAATTAGTTTTCTAAATGCTCTTTTCTGAAGCAATTTTTGTAGTTGAAAATGCATTACAAGGAACATTTACTATAGCTACAGTAAGGCCATCAGTGTCTGCCAAGTGGGGTTTTAATCAGCACAGCTGCACACCGAACACACTCGACATTGCCGCCCCTGCCCCTCACTTCAGTATCAGTGTCAATAAACCTAGGGACTTAAGGTTATTTTGTTAGGTATTGGCTGTAAATAATAGCCTGGACTTAATTGTTTCTGCCCAAAATGAACCTGGCTGATAGCCTTGCAAAGGCGCCTGGACAGGTTGTGATGTAACAGCCTTACATAACTCAGACTCTTTATACACTGCATGCTAAAGAAGCCCTCAGATCATTCTGCTAGCTGAGTGACAACGTGCCAGGACTATAATCGCATCAGGAAGCCACATGTCCACACTGGAGGACAGACTGGAAGATAGCTAGATCCAGCCAGAGTTGTTGAAAACTCTGTGTCCCCAATTACAACTTGTTTTGTGGGGTGTCCTCTGGTGCCATGAGCCAGGAATATGAGCAGCACCAGAACCCCATTTCCTTTGTAGAACCTTCCCGTTAATCCCAGTGTGTGACTTACTCCTTTCTTCTTCTTCTTCTTCTTCTTCTTCTTCTTCTTCTTCTTCTTCTTTGCTTGCCCCTTCCCCACCCATTCCTCTATAAAGGAAATAAAGAATGGAGCCTTTCAAGTGTTCTAACAGTAAGAGATTGTAGGTCCTATTGTAAAAAGCCATTTAACCCCATCTGACTTGTTTCACCTCTCTCTGAACGTGACTGGAATCCAGGTGGAAGGGTGACAGCCACTGTGCTCTCTACCGTGAGTGTTTGCAAAGGGAGAGTTGCTGTGAGGGGTGATGGAGCATCCATGAATGCATGGGAACATGACCCAGGTGTGTTCTCTTCAATCTGTGAGCAGTAGGTAGAGACAGATGGCCTAGCTCTCATTTGCTCCTAACATGACTTCTCACTTAGGTGTCTGTAGGGCGCAGAGGGCATAATGCAGAATTGTGAGCATGGGATCTGGGGTCATACATGCATGGGGTGAGATCCTAGCCATGTGGCTTCTACCAATTGTATACACTTAAGCTGATGACATAAATCCTCTCAACCTCAGTTTACTTATGCATAAAATAAACATAGAAGGGTTGGGGATTTAGCTCAGTGGTAGAGTGCTTACCTAGCAAGTGCAAGGCCCTAGGTTCGGTCCTCAGCTCTAAAAAAAAAAAAAGGCAAAATAAAATAAACATAGAATCAAAGTTTCCATCAGTATGAGGGTTACAGGTGACCAAGTCAACTGCCCAGAAGAGAAGAGAAGACAGCTGCTGGCCGATGCTGTTATTCTTGTGATGATTCCAATGGGAGACACACTGTGACATCAACATTGAGGACCAAGTAGTCAGTAGGCACTATGCAGGGTCAGAATGTGGTTTCTGTTGGAGTGGATTTCAAAGACACATTGGGAAAGCAGGCAAGCATGCATGTGATCCCTGTCGAAAGCAGGGAGTGTCAATATCCTCCGTAGCTACACTGGAATGGAAAGGTCAGACTAAACATGTTCAACCCCAGAGACTCCTGTAGTGGAGAACAAGTGGTTTCAACTGTATCAGGGAAACTTTCAGGGCTTCCTCAAATCAGTTGTCTTAAAAAGGACATTTCCTGAGGCTGGAGAGACCTGAGTTCAATCCCAGCACCTACATCTGGCAGCTCATACTGCCTGTAACTCCAGGGGATCCGCTTCTGGCTTCTGAGGCAACTGTATACATGTGTATAAACAAACATAAATAAATGAAAAGAAAACATTTTTTAAAAATAAACTTTCCCTCTAAATTAGATTTTAACAAGTGCAGGGAATGAGTTCAGTGGTCACCTTCTGCCTTCTAGTGAATGTTTACAGCTGTACATTTGGCTAAAGAATTTGGTACACAAGTAAGCCCAGTAAGTTTTGTCATGCTTCCATGCCACAGGAGGGACATCTTGGAACCACGAAATGTAACATTTCCCATGGTTGAATCTACCTTGGATTATCTTATCACATCATTTTGTCTTTGTACATTTGATCTATTTGACTTCTCTAAAATCAATTTTGAAAAAAAAAAAATAGACCAAATCAACTTTGGGCTGGACACGAAAGTCACAACTCCTTCAGTGGCTTCTTGCTCTTCTCAACCTTTTTCTCACCCTGGGCAGAATGCGGACAGTGAAGTCAGACCTGATTTCCTATTGCCTATTGTTTTCTACATTTGAAGACAGAGTCCATCTGTGATGAGCAGTATTGGTAATTAGGTAGTTTCAAAGGTAATTTGTAGTGTAGAATAAAAACATATGTATCAGTGATGCTTAGTTGGAGTCTTCTAGACTAAGAATGATCATTTGACATAGGCAGATTTCACTACTACTTTCTTCTATCCTCTTTCTTTTTTCCTTCCTTCCTTCCTTCCTTCCTTCCTTCCTTCCTTCCTTCCTTCCTCCCTCCCTCCCTCCCTCCCTCCCTCCCTCCCTCCCTTCCTTCCTTCCTTCCTTCCTTCCTTCCTTCCTTCCTTCCTTTCTTCCTCCTTCCTTCCCTCCCTCCCTCCCTCCTTCCCTCCTTCCCTTCCCCTTCCTTCCTTCCTTCCTTCCTTCCTTCCTTCCTTCCTTCCTTCCTTTCTTTCTCAGACAGAGTCTCACTATTTTGCTCTGGCTCTCCTGGAACTCCCAGTGTAGACCAGTCTGGTTCATGGAGATCGGCCTGCCTCTGCCTCCCAAGCACTGAGATTAAAGGCGTGCACCACCACACCAGACTTCCTCTCTCCTTTCATTCATTGATTCTGTATGATAGTTCAAGAAAGAAGGTAATTTTGCCTGTTTGCCTAGATCCATTTTCTTCCTCCCTGTGAAAACTGTGCTGACATTATTGTTACCAGGAAGAAAGCAAAGGGCCCAGTTGTGGCGGTTCAGTAAACCATCAGTAAGACGGAACAGAGGAAAGTCACAAAAGTAATTGTGGTTATCAAAACGCTAAAGGCTCCAGCCTCTTCCACAGAAGTCTCACTTGGTTTGATATCCCCAACTCCCAGGGGGCTGGGTCTGGGTCAAATGTCTCCTGGAGGCTTTTTTGGATCAGATTCTTATTACTAATTTGAGAATTTTTGCTCATTAAACACTCATGACTTTCCCTGAAAAGACATTTTAAACCAAAAAAATGACAGTGGACATTTAAAAGCGGGGGGGGGGGCATCTAGTTGTGGACTTTGGACTTTGTATTCCTTTGTGCCAGGTATTGGGGTGAATGCTGGAAGATCAGAGAAGCAGAACAAGCCACAGCTAACCTCATCTCGCCATCCCCAGCTGATCCTGTTTCCTCAGACTGGAAGCCTCTGAGTCCTTATCCAAATGAATCTCAGCTGAACTGCTTCTCGAAAGCCTGAATGCTTAACCTGTCTAGTTCCTGGTTTTCACGCCTTATATACCTTTCGGCTTTCTGCCCTCACTTCCTGGGATTAAAGGCTCATTTTCTGGGATTAAAGGCGTGTGTCACCTTTCCTGGCTGTTTCCAATGTGGCCTTGAACTCACAGAGATCCAGACGGATTTCTGCCTCTGGAATGCTAGGATTAAAGGCATGAGTGCCACCATTTTCTAGCCTCTGTATCTAGTGGCTGTTCTGTTCTCTGACCCCAGATAAGTTAATTAGGGTGCACAATATTTTGGGGAACACAATACCACCACAACCCACCAACAGCAATATTACAGCTCCCTCAATCTCCCCACCCTTTTCAGCTGTAGCCTGTGTATTTAATCACACGCTCTCTGCTTCTCTCTCTTGCTCACACACACACACACAAATCCATTAAGGTATGATTTTGTTTGCTGATGAATCTCTAGCTCCTAGAACAGGAGTTTGGAAACATTGAGCCCTTGGATGTCAAGGTTTGTTAGGTGAATGAGTAAACTAGAGATTTAAGTACTGGGTATAAAAGACAAGGTTCAGAGAGGGTCTTGAATGGGAGGTGGAAAGCAAATGATTTTGGTTCCTTCGCAGATTTAAATTAATATTATCAATGGAAGTTCCAAAGACTAGCAAAGAAGACTGGACTCAGGCAAGGAAAGACAGGGGAAGACACAGTACAGGGTTGATCCCATCTACCTTCTTGAGAGCGGAGGAAACCCCAGGCATGTTTGGTAGCATGTGATCATACCATGTCTCTCTGTTCTGTCTTACCCAGTCCAAGAAAGACACTTGACCTGTGACAACAAGGAATGATTTGGAGTGGAGGGATAAAACAGATTTCTGGTACTCAATTTGAAACTGATTTTCAACTGGAATTTTTGTCTTGCATTGTGATGTAACTCTATTGTCACACTTCATTAAATCCAATGGTTTAGAGCAACAACTTACAAAAATATGTATTTAGAAGTGATAGGAGACAGAGTGTAAGGATGAGAACCTTGTAGGCTGGAAGAAAGTCAGATGATGTATTCAAAGTGTTGAAAGGAAAAAAAAACAACAACAAACCTACCAGCTAAGAGTATTATACCTAAGTGAATTGACCTTCAATAATAAAGGAGAGAAAAAGACTTTCAAAGATAGCTCAATTAGAAAAAAAGAGAGTAATCTAACTTTAAAAAGAAGGGAGGGGTGAATAAAGGAATGGAATAGATATTTCTCAAAAGTAGACAGAAGAATGGTCAGCAAGACTATTCCGAAAATTATCGACAATAATGATCACTAGGAAGTGAAAATCAAACCCCTCTTCCTCCTACAATGACTATTGTTGAGAAAGATGAAAGAGAACAAGGGTTGGTGATGATAACCATATACACTGTTGGTGGGAGTATAAATCAATATTTCCATGATGGAAAATAGAAGATAGTGCCTCAAAAAATTAACAATAGAACTGAAGTATCTGGAAATTCCACTACTATGCATGCATCCAAAGGAAATAAAACCAACATGTCAAAGAGATGTCTGCATTCCCTGTTCACTGGAGCATCATCTTCAACAGTCGAGATACGAAGCCATCCTGTCATTCTAGAGTTCACCCATAAATAAATGGATAAATAAAATGTATTCTATATAAGGAGCTATCCCAGCCTCCAAAAAGAGGAAGAGCAGATGATATCCCAGAAGAACCAGCCTTAAAGAAAAGAATTTCTCAGACAGCTCTGTGATGTCATTTAAAGAATTAAAACCAAGCAAATTAACAAAGAACAAAATTCTTATGTTCTTGGGTTGCCTGAGCAGTCTGATGGAACTGAGCAGTCTGCAGAGAGCATCTTTTTGGAGCCTGTAGTGTCATTATCTCCCAAATGCTTTTGCACAATGGACCTGTCTCTACTTCTGTGCTCTGTAACTACAACCCCACGTGCTCCTACTGGGCTGTAAAGACTAAATGTAATTACTCAATAGAAGCAACTGTTGGAAAACTATACAGTGAGGGAGATGGAGGCTTGAGGAACTAGGTAAGCTTCCTCCCTAACTCTATGCCATTTTCAGTGTGTTTTAAATATGACCTGACATTGCTAATGGATACTCCAAGTCTGTCTGTCTCTCTGTCTCTGTCTCTCTCTTTGTCTCTGTCAGTCTATCTCTTTCTCTCCTTTCATCACATGCACATGCACAAGTGGATGTCAGAGGAACCTTGCAGGACTCAGTCCCCTCATTTCACCTCACGGATCCCAGGGATTGAACTCAGATCCTCACATTTGGCAACAAGGGCCTTTATCCACTGAGATGGTCATAGCCATCTTATTACTACCATTCCGAACTCTGAAAGAAAAATCCCAAGTGGCAGATGATTCTAAAGGGTGACATACAATAACACTGGCGTATGTAGTCATTCTCATTGAGACTTTCTCATTTGCCACATCATACTGAAAATGAAAATATCTTGAAGAACACCTCACTCAATCTTTTGTCGTTTGGCCTTTCTAGATAAGAAAATAGTGAAAGAAACTATGTCATGAGTTTGTCTTGCTGGAGAAGAGTCACACCCAATAATGACTGCCTGGGGATGCCAGGAGCTTGCATTCACATGATAAGGCAGAGAGATCCAGGGGCCCCTTCCTGCTTCCAACCTTGGAATTCAATAAGTGAGTCAGTAGTGTTCTTGTAGTTAACTCTCACAGAATGGGTAAGCACAAGGCTCAACAGCTCTGAATTATTTTGAGGTTCTATTTATGAGTTTGGGAGGAGGGGGGAGCTGCTCCTCAGAGGCCAGAAGTAGGATAGGTCCTTACTCTGATTGACCGGTGTATTGTTGTAACTTTGGGACAATCTGCAGTGTACTGGCTGCTCATCCCATGACTTGAAGCCCAAGTGTGGTCTTTTAGGTCATTTCATACACAGGAGATGATTGACAGGGTTTTCCTCTGACAGGTTGCTTGAAGGACAATTTCTCTCACTGTGCTTCTCGACATTGGTTTAAGTGATCCTGGTCTATCTCTCCTTCTTCCGAGAATTGCCTGACCCCCAATTCCCCACAGGAATGGAGTTTCTGTACTGCCTTACCTTGGAGGGGCAGCCATGTTTTTCCAGGAGAGCTGACCTGTGTCACATCAAGTCATTGTGCTGTCCCTACACTAGCCAGTGTTCCTTGAGGGCACTCACTTCCACCAGTGCCTGAATCCCCTTGGAGGCAGACACAGCCATTTTGTCCTATTCTTACCAAGGTTGCCTTTGCCTGGAAGATTAATCAGCCAAGTTGGATGAAACCTTGTGGAGCAGAAGAATAGTTAGGAAAGTTTGGCAGCAACCTGGCCTCTGGATAGCACAAGTCAGAGAACAGAAAGGCAGCAACCCTGTGAGAAGCTGTCACAATCAGTATGTGATGACAGAAATCTACATGTCAACAGATGACTGGATGTAGGAGATGTGTCGAGAGAGGAAGGAAGTGGTAATACAATTCTCACTGTGGGACCTGGCAATAAGAACAACCTTGAAAACAAGCAAATAATTTGGGGCAAGATGATAGGAAACAGAATGTTGTGGGTGCAGGTACACTTCATCTATGGTCCAGTGGGCTATCCAATATTCGGATGCCATCAATAAAATCCAAATCTACATCTCAGCTCTTTTTGGTGAGAGATTGTACCATCACATGTTAAAAATCTCTGGGCTTTGTTTTACATTGTGATTTGTCCTGTGCTTATCAGATTTTTCCTGCCCAAAATGAGGCATCTGCAATTTAAGGATATGAGTCAGTCTTCCAAAGCAAAGCCAGCTTTAAGGATGTATGATTTGCAGAGCCTGAGCTCTAACACTCCCCAGATATGTGTAAGCTGTGGCGGCAAATCCACCCAGATGTCTCGGATTTCATCTAGTAGGTTTTAACTTCTCTTCTCCTCTTGTGTGTTCCCTTTATTTAATCTGCTGTAAATCAGTATAGCTTTGAATTTTTTATTTTATTTTATTTTATTTTATTTTACAATACCATTCAGTTCTACATATCAGCCACGGATTCCCTTGTTCTCCTCCCTCCTGCCCCCCCTCCCCTTCCCCCCAGCCCACCCCCAATTCCACCTCCTCCAGGGCAAAGCCTCCCCTGAGGACTGAGATCAACCTGGTAGACTCAGTCCAGGCAGGGCCATTCCCCTCCTCCCAGGCCGAGCCAAGCGACCCTGCATAAAGCCCCAGGTTTCAAACAGCCAACTCATGCAATGAGCACAGGACCTGGTCCCACTGCCTGGATTCCTCCCAAACAGATCAAGGCAATCAACTGTCTTACCCATTCAGAGGGCCTGATCCAGTTGGGGGCCCCTCAGCCATTGGTTCATAGTTCATGTGTTTCCATTCATTCGGCTATTTGTCCCTGTACTTTATCCAACCTTGGTCTCAACAATTCTCACTCATATAGACCCTCCTCTTTCTTGCTAATTGGACTCCCGGAGCTCCACCCAGGGCCTAGCCATGGATCTCTGTTTCCAGATCCCTCAGTCATTGGATGGGGTTTATAGCACGACAATTAGGGTATTTGGCCATCCCATCACCAGAGTGGATCAGTTCGGGCTGTCTCTCGACCATTGCCAGTAGTCTATTGTGGAGGTATCTTTGTGGATTTCTGTGGGCCTCTCTAGCACTTTGCTTCTTCCTATTCTCACGTGGTCTTCATTTATCATGGTCTCCTATTCCTTGTTCTCCCTCTCTGTTCTTGATCCAGCTGGGGTCTCAGCTTTGACTTTTTTAAAGTAGGAAGTTTGAGGAAATCCAAAGATATGAATGTGGAAAGAGTTGACTTCATAAAGTTATTCTGAGGTCCTAAAACAAACCAGGGAACATCAGAGAATCACAGAAAGCTGGAAGCCAACACAGCCTTTGCGCCTCCTCTTCTTCGGCCTCATTCATTTTTCCTTTCCATTAGATTATAAACAGACTGATTCTTTCCATTAAATAAAAAAACAAATAAAATCTTCACTTGATCCTATTTTCCTCTATCTACCATCCTCATGTTGTGCTCTCCTTTGAAGCAAATTCTCTTCATTTGATACACTTTTTTTCTTGGACCTAAATTCCTCACTTGAATTTCAGGGGAACTTACTTTCCTGTTTTTTGTATTGTTTTGTTTTGAGGTGACCACTAGTCATTCCTGTGATTTTTAGGCTGATTGTATTGTATCTCTTACACCTTGCCACAGACTACTTATTGTATTGTATCTCTTACACCTTGCCACAGACTACTTAGGGGAATTCCTTGGAACATCTGTCTTCTTGATTTATTTTGTTGGTTATCTCATTTAATACCCTTCTTAGAGTTTAAATTTCAAAAAGGTTAAATCATTACTTTCATGCAATTATATAATGAATACATGGCCAATATTTATTATACTCATCAATCAATGAGGGGACCAGTAAGATATTAAAACTACTTCAAAGGAACAGTTAAAGAGTTATGCATTTATATGAACTTCAGTAAAAGAGTATATTGTAGAGTAAAATATTTGCCTAGCCTTTGTCTCTGGTTCTAGAGAGGGAATTCTATGACTTCCAAATGTCTTGAGTAATAGGAGAGTCGTTGATAAGTCTGGTGACTCCTGAGATCACACTTGAGTTTCTAGTCATGAAGTGACTCATGTCAAGCCTATAGTAATTTTCAATGACTGGGCCATTTTGGAAAGACCAATTCTGTGATTACGCTTCAGACCACATGATATTAGCCCAGCCTCTGGGAGCAGAAGGAAGCTAGAAGTTGACTTCTTGCCTACGTAATAAAACCTCAGCAAAACTCTAAACACCAACAATTAGCTGAGCTTTCCTGGTCATTGACACACACTGATGTGCCAGGATGTTGATTCATCTTGAGCTTGAGACATGAAATTGCAGCACAGCTCTCCAAGTAGCCCAGACTGACTTAGTTCTTATGTCCCTTCATCTTGTTCATAGTTTCCATAAATAACTGTAAGAATGCCCTGAGGATGTATTACCTTAAGACAGAGACGGGTCGGTCAGCCTAGCCTAGCCTTTACCAGGAATAGGTTGGTGTTCAATGCCTTTACTTAGAGATTCCTGGAGTTTGGGGGTATAAAACCAAAGGTCAGTGATTTTTCAGGGTCCCTCAGTGTGAGGCATGTGAGACCCATGTAGAATGCAGACAGTGTCTGTCTTCTCTGGATAGGCTTCCTGAGCCTTGAAGAACTATACAACACTGTAAGCCTGTCACTTTCCCTGGCTGCTTATCTGTTAGTAATAAACCTGCTTTATGGGATTTGATATGAATATTCTGTTTCACCAGACCCCAACAAGTTCGCAATCAGTGCACAGTGAACCTGTTTCACACCTATAAGGTTCTCTTCAGTTGTTTAATCCTAATTTGCATCTTTCATAATAGAGATGTAATTGTACATAGAGTGTCTTTTTGAGCCCCACAGAGAAGTTTGGTGAATTATCAATTGTGAGAAGCTCTAGGGAACTTTGACATTTGTGTCTGAAGTGAGGTGACTTTTGAGGAGAACTATGCCCTTGACCTGTCAAGTCTATACTAATTTCATGTGACTAGTGTCTGAATTGTTTTCTATTGACAGAAATTATTTGTCTCACTATCAGACAAAATTCTTTAAGTGAGTTCATAATCCCACTAAGTCTTGGGTCTTAAAATCTCAACACTTCTTTAGGATCACGGTCCTCAGCATCCATCTCTAGTTTGAACCTCAGTTCCAGTCTTTAGACTAGCAAGTACTATTTTATTGTCAAATTGCATGAAAACTGTAGCACGTATCTTAGAAGGTCTTATTAATAAAACCAAACCTGGAGCCAGGTATTGGGGTGAATGCTGAAAGATCAGAGAAGCAGAACAAGCCACAGCTACTTCACCTCGCCAATTCCTCAGCTGATCCTTTTTCCTCATACTGGAAACCTCTGTGTCTTCATCCAAATGGATCTCAGCTGAACTGCTGCTAAAAGCCTAAAAGCTTAACCAGCTCTAGTTCTTGGTTTTCACACCTTATATACCTTTCTGCTTTCTGCCATCACTTCCTGGGATTAAAGGCTCTTGTTACCACGCCTGGCTGTTTCCAGAGATCTCACAGAGATCCAGACGGATCTTTGCCTCTGGAATGCTAGGATTAAAGGCGTGTGTGCCACCATTTTCTGGCCTCTATATCTAGTGGCTGTTCTGTTCTCTGACCCCAGATAAGCTTATTAGGGTGCACAATATTTTGGGGAACACAATATCACCACAGAAAACAGTCTTTCCAGAAGTGAATTCTAAGCGTTTTCCCCCCAATATTCTTAATCCACAATTTTATGTGGCTCTGAATGGCCTGTTGATCCTCCCCAGGGCTCATCTTTAGGTCCTTTCTTCCTATTTCATTTCAAATCTGGTCTGGCAGCAAGTTCTGCTGAATTCTATCATCTAGTTTCACCCTCAGCTTGCTTGGTTTCATCACCTCCCCTGCCAAATTTTTGGTCCATTGCACGCTCATCTTCTTGTCAGATGAATGCACTCACCTTCCAGTGAGGCTGTATTCGGCTCACACCGGGTAGTCCACTTTCAACACAACAACTATAATGATCCCATTAAAGTCAATCAGATCAATCAGATCATATCAAACTCTAGAAAGTCTTCTCATCTCACCGGAATAATGCCACCACCTCACAGAGGTCAGCTTCTGCTGGTCTTCAGTTGGCATCCTGATCTTGAGTCCTGCTGTTCTTTCTTGCCCTTTTGATGCCAGCCATTTAGCTTTTTGCTGACTTCACTTTGCCACCTGCTCACATCTACTGATCTGTTTCTCTTTCTCCCCAGGCTGTAATTTTCCTGATCCTCCATCTTTAGCTGTCTCCTGGAGAGATAGCCCCTGGTGAACCTTCTAGAACTGATCAACTGTCCCTACTCTTCTGGTCTCATTTCTTGTTCTAAACTTTTATCTTCAGAACACTTATCACCACTGATTATTATTTATGATTTATTTATTTGCTTTATCATTGTTTTCATGCAGGAGGATGCAAGCTCCATGAGTATAACATTGTTGTTGTTGTTTCTTAGTTTGTTTTGAAACAGGGTCAACTCCCACAGCTTGGTCTGGCCCCTAATTCACAATCTCCCTTCCTCAGTACCCTGAGTACTAAGTACTGCGATGCAGGCAGGCAGCACCATGCCTAGCTTGGGTAAGCATTTCTACTGGCTTTTTCTTTCTCTCTCTTTTTTTCTTTCTTTGTTTCTTTGTTTCTTTTTTTTTTGCTTGTCTTATTCACTGAAGTATTCTAATGCTCAGACAAAATTTGGACACATAAGAATGTAATAAACATTTATTGGGTAATAAGTTGTTATATATTTAAATTGCTAGGAAGTAAAGACACATATCACTAGCAATTTTGTATGCAAACAAAAGCTGTTGAGCATAGTGTTTTGGTGGCATGGTAATTATTTCCAGGGTTTAGAATTGATTTAGGAGCCAGCTTGCAAGTCATTAATAATGTCAATTTAATTACTTTACAGTTACAGCTCATTTTGGACCCTAAACTGAATCACCCATCTCGAACACCGCCTTATTCATCAGGCTTGGCTCTGGTGAGGATATAGTGAAACTGCTATTTATTATTTCCAGCCATCTTTTCCCTTACTCAATAGTTTTTCATTTGCAAGTAGTTCATACACACTTGAACTATTAGAGCAATGCTGTTTGTTAGCTGTGTTAATCTACATTGTGTTTCAGTTATGTTGTTTCCTTATCCATTCGAAAAAAAGGAGTATTTAGACACCGCTTCCCTGGTCCTGAGTGAATTGCAGGGTGACAGTGGAAAAAGCCTGAAGCCAATCATCTTTCAAATTTTTTCTTATTTAGAAAGTCTAACTTCTTCCAGGGTTTATGCTAGGGTGAATGAAAGATGCTTTACAGGGGAAGGCAGTGCCCTGGATCAGAGAGTGAAGACAGGAAATGGGAGAGGCCAGAGGTTTTTTTTTTCTGAAGACTAAAGAAATGTCTATGCTTGGAGTACATTGAGCACATAATTGCGGTCACTGTGGTGTCCCTCAAGAATGTGACTTAGGAGACAATGTCTGTGTAGTGCATCATGGGCCAGCTTTCAGAGGAAAGATGTGTAATGCACAGTGTCTGGCTGAATTCAATGAAAAGAACAAAGTTGAGTCTCATGAGGGAAGAGAGTTGGGAAATATACCATCTGTCAAGAACCGAGGTAAAGGGAGCTGCCACCTCTCTCTCTGAAGCTGGATTTCCTTTCTCCATTTGACAGCTAGGTCTGCCTCTTCCAGAAATGAATTCATGTCACTCCACATTTTACAAAGTACTCCTTCCATGGGGGAGTCTCCCAAGTCATCCTATCATCCAGGCTTTTATATTGACATTTCTTCTCTAGGAGTGTTATGAGAAGGCCCCAAGAAGAAAGACAGGAGAGTAAGTGGTTTGTTCTTATGTCACTCTACTTTGGAAGTGTGGCATCGAGAACTCTGCCATGACTCTTGGAAAGACACAGTTTTATATCTGAGAGAAGATTCTGTCAATGAGATGTCAGAGGTTGTGACAACAACAGCTGTTAGGCTGAATGTGGATTTGTCTGTTATTAGTAAAGGGAAAGATGCACCTGCTAATGAGTCATCAAAGTGAGTCCAATTCCTTTATGGATTGTTTAATAGACAGGATGGGAAGTGCGGTTTACTGCTCTGTGCGAAAGACTTGCTAAGACAATTGAAACACTAGCCACCTAAGCATCATCGGGTCTTTATGCAAAAGATCCTAAAACCAGGCTGTTTTACAGAGCTGTGTGAGAAAGAAGGAAGTAGTAGGCACGTTTTCTTTCCTAAAGAGAAGGCTTTAGTTCCATTAAAGGAGATTAGTTCACCTCCATGGCCAAAGTAAACACCTGGATTTCATAAAAATGAATTACAAATTAAAGGTGAATATACCCTAAATCTCTAAGAACTGATCAGTATATAATTTAAATATATAGTCAGTTGGTGTCATTCAGATGACTGGTAAGTTATGAAACACAGCCAATAATAATAGATCACTGTTTTTGTTCTGATGTGGAAAGTATCTTGACAAACTTAGGGAAGTTTCTTCTGAAAGCTCATACTTGATTATGAGTTCTAGAATACCTAATGTAAGATGAGGTAAAATAGTATGAAATAATCAGAGTGAAATCAATGTTCACTATGGGCTGTTAAGAATATAAAAAGGAAAAATAAGGCAAACTTACAAATCATTTGAGTAGTGTTTAATAGCTCATCATAATAAAGTTTTCTAAAATATTTAGGTTCTCAAATTAATTTTTGTTGCCTTTCCTGATATCCCAGCATATCTTTATGTATGGAAGAGGAAGAAGAAGAGGAGGAGGAGGAGAAGGAGGAAGAGGAGGAGGTGGGGTGGTGGAGGAGGAGGTTAATACAATACATGATATACTTTAGTTTGGGATTCATGATTTTTGCTCTTCCATTATTTTGACCCACCTAATAATGAGACTCTAGAAAACTCCCACTTTCAAGCCGCAGGATCATTTGTTTTTATGAAACATAATTTGTTTCTCCGTGAGTACTCCTTGTGCCTGGAGGCACAAAATTGAAGTTAGCTGTGCGTTGCCACATTGGTGTTTGCTGTACCTGGGAAGACTAAGAGGCCACATGCCAACTTCTGCTTGAATCCATGGCTGACTCTAGTTGATACATCTTACGTTTAATAAATCATTTGTGTGAACATAATGCTTCCTCTTGATGACTTCAATAGTTTAACAGCTTAAGGCAACTTTTTCAGGACAACGGCTATGGCCAGAACATTGGCAGTACCAAGAGTGCCGAGAAAATGGGGAGGGGCACCATCATCAAAGTCTTTGGAACATTTCTTTATACCTGTGTTTTATTTGGAAAGCTGGGCCAGCTTATTGCCTTGTCAGGGAATGCCCCAAACAGACTAGGGGCACACCACCATCAAAAGACATTATGGATGCCACGAGAAGGTAGAAAGTTCTTTTTTTCATATAAATTGTTTTTGCTTTCTCATGTTTAGTTACAGACAGAGGAAAGTTATAACTAGTGGGCAAAATGGATGCCTTTGAGTGATCTGGAGAGATCTATACCTTGAGTACTTGGGGTCACTTGTCCTTGATGTGCTAGGCACTGAACACAGTAAGAAAGTGAGAGTTAAGCTTGCTCTTTCAGAGTTCGCAGCCTAACGCTAAGGAGCGGGAGACACTCCTCGACTTGACAATGAGAAGTGATGGGATAATGAAGTGAAATAAATATCCGTAAGTAGTAAGTCCGCAGAGCTTCCGGCTGGAGGGAGCTTACGTACCCCTGGGAAGATGCTGGTAGGCTGAGCAGCGCAGTAGAGCTGCAGGTGTCATAACGAGTTAAGAACAAGAATGGTGCCATTCGCCTTGCCTTGTCAAGACTGAAGTCTCTGACCATCTCTTTGCCAAAGCCTTCCTCAGTTGAATTACGAAAGATTCCTAACAGTTAATGGTTGCTATGAGTTATCAACGGAGAACGTTATCACAGTGAGGTCTACAGAAGGCAGCAAGACATCAGTCAGTGGCTTTGATGTTCTGTTCCTTCTGTCTCCAAAAATTACATGAGGGGCTTGGAAAAATAAAACCAGTGAGGCTTTGCATAAATACAACTACTCTGATACTGTGGTTTTATCATATATTACAATATTCTGGAATATTATACCGTGAAGCTGTTTAAAATATCAAACTCACTCTTCTCTCAGTCACAGTACTTAAGTAGCCACGTGTATCGATCATCTTACATTTAATGTGGGGGATATTTCTCCGTTATTGTTTCACATCTCTTTACAAATACAAATGTGGTATAAATCACAAAATGATGCAACTGTGTTTCTAGGTTAAATAGGAAGGCTCTTAACCTATTAAAAAAAAGTACCAAATTGGGAATTAGAATTCATAGTTTTGAATCTATGTTAGTAAGTTTACTGTTTAGATTTACACGAACAGCCAGTTGTCTATGGGTCCATTCCAGAACACATATAGTTTTCACAATTATATGTAATCCAAGCTCCTCATCAGTCTTTACGTTTCTTGAAGGCATCCACACTCACTCATCTTCATAGTTATTGAGGACAGACTCACACATATGTGATCATGAAGGCAATTAAGTTAGGAGCAGTCTCAGCAGTACAAGATAAAAGGAAGGGGACCCTCGAAGGGGACCCTCTTGTTCTGAAAACTGCTTTTCTTAAACTAAAGCCAGACATTTGAAATAATGATGTAGCCCAGTGTTTGAAGTAAAGTTCCCGGTTTTTGCTTTGAACTTAAAAGGACAAAGGTTCCCAAAAAAAGCTGAAAAGAGTGAATCAGGCCGCTAAGGAATGTGGGTAAAGCAGGTGAGTGGTACAAAGAGTCCTTAGAATGGGACAATGTATAAGAGAAGACAATAAAACAGCTGTGTGTCTTTCCTATGGGGGAAATGCTAAAGTCTGGGTCAGTATTATTCCATGTTTGCTCAAAGGTATGTCTCTTTTAGGGAAATAAATTATATGCGGACTCAATGACAGGATGTATTCTGAGAAAAGCATCAATGGGTGATTTCATCACCTACACATACCCACAGACACACACCCACAGAAACACACACACACACACACACACACACACACACACACACACACATCTCAACACATACGCTCACACACCAGGCACGCTCACAAACCAGGATGGTCCAGGCACCACTGATTTAGGATATCACATATTCTAATGGAGCCAACATCACATGTGAGGCAGGTTGTTAATAGACATAGCCTTACACAGGGTACAGCTATAGGAAATATTTTCGTACTCTGTGGCTGACTCTCCTTTGTGCGCTTCATCACATTTCCTCCAAATAAGCTCAGGTATAACAATACTTTTTAAAAAATTTAGTGTGGAAACAGGACTGTTTTTTCATTGGTGTGTGTGTGTGTGTGTGTGTGTGTGTGTGTGTGTGTGTGTGTATGTGTGTGTGTGTGTGTGTGTAAGTAGAGAGAACAGAAGCCAATATGCAGGAGTTGAGTTTTCTTCTACCAAGTGGGACTCAAGGACAGGACTCAAGAACTCAGGCTTGGTGTCAGGTCTCACCTCATGGGCCCCAAGAATTCCAAATCCTAAAGAATAAAACACGTAGCTACTTAACAAAGAATCAGGCACCTCATACATGTCAGGTAGCTCTATTTTAAGTGCTTGAAATAAATAAACGACAAAAGTCCAGCCCAGGCTCTGGGAAGCTTGTCTTGTTATCACTTCCAGTTCAGTTGGGTTGCATGCCTTATTGAAGAAATGTTTGGAGAAAAAGGTGTTTGACCAAGTTAAGTAGTTTTGTTTAGAAATTTTGTAAATGCTATAAGGAAGAGTATACACTGTTGATTTTAAATAAAATTTTTTTCTAAATAACAGTCTAGCTTTTCCTAGACTTCTGACCCTCTATCATTCAGTCCGTACCCCCACCCCCACCCGCAGGGTCCTTAGCGGAAATCCTTGTGCTCAAACCAGATGGATATGAATGGCCTCTAACAATCATGTCTCCATCTTTCTTCAGAAATAGCTGTTAGATGGAAACTTCCTCCTCCCTCTACAAAGAAATTATACATTTATACTTTCTGACTCAATGTCCTTTGAGTGCGGTCATTGCAGATACATTCTGCTAGACAGGCAAGAGCAGGGTATAAACCTTGGCTACCCTCAGTGTTCTTCTAGAGAGCTCACAGGTAATGCTGCAGGACAGGGTCAAGGGAAACCCGCTCTGGCCAGGGCAGTTCAGTTTTGTTTTGTTTTTTTAACTCTATGACATGATTAAATGTTTTTTTCCCTCTTAGTAGAGAAATGTGGCTCAGAATAGACATGATCGGTCCACCTCTGAGTCTGTGTCTCCTTCCAGCCTAATCTATGTTCTTAAAAGCAAATGACATTTGTTTTGAGATATATATATATATATATATATATATATATATATATATATATATCCATGTATATGCATTATAGCCAAGTAAAATGTGAGATTATGTTTGCTTCAGAAGATATAAGAAAATACACTTACATGAATAAATAAAACTAAGACTTTATCTACATATTGAATCCATTTTGGGGAGAAATTATTCTGTGCACAGTAGCTTTAGATCTGGGTGCTTGGCTGAGGCTTAAGAAATTGCTGGTGCCAATTCCAATTTGCTTAGTTCATTTACTTTGCACCTAAGTTGTAAATTAATCATTGCTAGTAACATCAATTTAGTTGTAATTAATCATAGAGGAAGGAGGGAAGCAGTCACACTGGAGTCAGCCATATCAGCTGCCTTATCTGATTGCTCTTGTGTAATTTTCTAGCACTTTGATGAATACCCAAGGCAGGAAATACTTTGGGGGCTTCGAAGGAATTGAATGATGGAGGGGCAGAGTCGGAGTCAAACTGACTTCTATTTGGAAATGCACATGAATGCGCTATAAATAGTTAATTATTGTAACTAGATATTCCTTTTTTTTGGTGGCTGTTACATAGATAGTTTTCACAGGTGGCTGTTACATATATAATTTTTATACACACACAGGCACACACATAGATACTCACAGATATATAGACACACACATAGACACAGGCACACACAGACACACATGAAACACAGACACACACATACAGACAGATACACAGACACACACACACAAATACACATGTTTTTCTTGCATTGGATAAATGGCCTGTTGATGTTTCCATAGCAAGGAAAATTAAAAACAGATTTTATTGGAGCTTTGGTTGAATGGGTCCAAGTCAGAGGGAAGTAGATTCAAACTTAAGAATAAGCAAAGACAAATTCTGCTTTTCACAGTGGGAATGTTGATGTGTTTCAGGCTGAGGTGCAGTAAGGAGACACAGTCTGGAAGGTAGGCTTTTTCACATGTTCTCATGCGAATCGAGGTAAGGTGAGTTACATCCTGTCTTCTGGCTCCTTACTGTTCTGTATGGAAGAGTGGCTGGTCCAATCTGGTGCTAGTGTTCTGGACTACTGCTCCCTTCAGGGGATCAGTTCTCCTGAGCTCCTCTCATTCATGGTTCCTGCCTTGAGTTTGGTCATGTTGGGTCATAGCTCGTGGCCTCCCCAGTGATATTGCCATCTTCTTCACACCCTTAAGTTTAGCTTTTCTGTCCTTCTTTGAGGACATATAGGAAGACCCGGATCATGTACATGCAATAGCCAAGCAAGAAGATGCCATCATGTTACCTTAAGAATAGCTGTTCTGATAGAACCCTGGTTCTTAGGCAATGAACAATAAATGGATGCAGAATTTCCCTAAAAGGTTGGAAACTGTCACAGGATGTGTCCTGTTGGGGAATATTATTTTAAAGTGTGTTACTTTTGTTTATGTTGCATTTGTTTAACTCTGTGAAGCTGTGTTACTGTGCCTGTCTAGAATACCTGATGGTTTAATAAAGAGCTAAATGGCCAATAGCAAGTCTGGCTTGCAGGTAGAAAGAATTAATAGAAGGAGAAGTCTGGAAGAAGAGAGATCTAGAAGTGAAAGAAGGAGGAGAAGATCAGGGGGCAGCCACCCAGCTACACAACCAGCAACAGAGTAAGAAAGAAAGGTATACAGAAAGAGAGAAAGGTAAAAGCCCAGAGGCAAAAGGTAGACAGGATAATTTAGGTTAAGAAAAGCTGACAAGAAGCAAGCTAAGCTAAGGTCAGGCATTCTTAATTAAAAATAAGCCTTCATGAATTATTTATGTGGGAGCTGGGTGGCGGGCCCCCCAAAAGAGCCATAAGAAAAAGTCCAAAAACAAACAACAGTGTCCAAAGAACCAAACCAAAAAAAACAAAACCAGAAATTTTTCTTTATCTTGTCTGGGTATTTTGTACATGCAATTGGGGCTTGACCCCAAGATATCTCATTCTTTCCCTTCTTCTCGTCTCCATAATTCTCCAGACATAAAATGTCCCTCCTGTTAATTCCTGTCCAGGAGGAATTGTCTCTGAAAATCATTATGATAAACTTCCCCAGCCTCACACTTCATATGTAGACATGAAGGTGGGGGAGACACTGCCAGCCGCCGCCATGACAAGCAGCATGTGAAGATGCCAGTAAGCCACGAGCCACGTGGCAAGGTATAGATTTATAGAAATGGATTAATTTAAGATGTAAGAACTAGATAGCTAGAAGCCTGAGCCATTAGGCCAAACAGTTTAAACAATATAAGTCTCTGTGTTTACTTGATTGGGTCTGAGCAGCTGTGGGACTGGCGGGTGACAGATTTGTCCTGACTGTGGGCCAGGCAGGAAAACTCTAGCTACACATGAACTTGGGATGTTTTACAGTTTGAATAGAAAACATCCTCCATGGACTCCTGCATTTGAACACTTGGCTCCTGTTAGTGATGTTGTTTAGGGAGGTTGTAGAACTTTTTGGATATGGGGTCTAGCTGGTAGACATAGGACCTTAGGGGCTGAGCTAGAGGATCATAAAATTGGCTTCCCTGACTGCCTTTGATTTAATAACCAAACTGCAAGCTCCCATTTCCGTGGGTGGAATCCCACCCACCACCATACTGTCCCCACCATATTGGACCGTATCCCTTTAAACTGAAGGCCAAACCTTTCTCCTCTAAGTTGCTTCTATCGTGTATTTTTGTCACATTAGCAGGAAAAAGTAATGAATACAGATCAAGACACAGTGCCCTTGAGGAGGACCAAGTACTCATCTCAGAATAATTCCCGGGGAAAGTACACACTCCAAAAAGTGACAGATGTAGGGAAAGAGAAAATTTTAAATTAATGAATCAGTTTCATTCATGTTAGTTAGCCAGACATTTTGTGAGTTTTATCGTGAGTCTGTGGCCCTGCACCCGGCTTCCCATCTATCTCCTGATGGATCTCCAGGCTTGTTTCCTTGCTTGTCTGTTGTGCTACAGTGAACATGATGTGTAGGTATCTCTGTGGCATGCCAACTTAGAGTCCTTTGTGTATACACCTAGGGTTGGTACAGGTGGGTTGCACAGTAGGATTCTCTCTCCCTATGTATGTGTGTATGTTGTGCATGCACGTGGGTAGAGGCATGCATGTCTTCTTCCATCCGCGTGAAGAGGTCAATTCAGGATCTTAGTTGTCTTCGGCTAGAGCTGTCTGCTTTATTGTTTTGAACCAAGGGCTCTTGCTGAACCAGAAGCTTACCATCCCAGCTATACTGGCTGGCCATCAATCTCTCTGGATCTGCCTGTCTCGGCCTCACAATGCTGGGGTTAAAGAAACAAGTGGCTAGTCCAGGCTTTTATGTGGGTGCTAAAGATTTGAACCCCAGTCCTCATGCTTGCAGGGCAAGTGTTCTGATCCACCTAGTCACGTTCCCAGTCCTAATAGTTCAATTTTTAAGTATTTTTTCCATACTGATTTCCATAACAACTACTCCCGTTTGCACGAGCACCCCCAGCATATAAGGGTTCCTGTTTTTCCAAATACTTGCCAGAGTTGGTTGTCACTTCTTTTTTTTTTCTTTTCTTTTCTTTTCTTTTCTTTTCTTTTCTTTTCTTTTCTTTTCTTTTCTCTTCTCTTCTCTTCTCTTCTCTTCCTTTCCTTTCCTTTCCTTTCCTTTCCTTTCCTTTTCTTTCTTTCTTTCTTTCTTTCTTTCTTTCTTTCTTTCTTTCTTTCTTCCTTCCTTCCTTCCTTCCTTCCTTCCTTCCTTCCTCTCTTTCTCTGTCTCTGTCTCTGTCTCTCTCTCTGTCTCTGTCTCTCTCTCTCTCTCTCTTTCTTTCTTTCTTTCTTTGTTTTTTAAGATTTATTTGTTTATTATATATACAGTGTTCTGCCTACATGCCAGAAGAGGGCACCGGATCTCATTATAGATGGTTGTGGGCCACCATGTGGTTGCTGGGAATTGAACTCGGGACCTCTGCAAGAGCACCCAGTGCTCTTAATCACTGAGCCATCTCTCTAGCCCCGTCATTTCTTTTCTAGATAATTGTTTTGACTCAGGTGAGAGGGAACCTCAAAATAATTTTAATTTTAATTTTCCTGATTGCTAAGGGTGTTAAATGAGTTTTTAGGTGTTAGTTGGTCATTTATAATTCATTTTCTTTTCTTTCATTTTCTTTTATTTTGTTTTGAGACAGAGCCTCACTACGTCAACACCTCCTGGCTAGGAACTTGCTATATGGATCAGACAGCCTTAAACTCACAGAGGTTCATCTACTTCTGCCTCCCTTGTGCTAGGATTAAAGATGTGCACCACCATATCCAGCCTTTGGCTTTTGTATTTCTTACTTTGAGATCGGTCTACTCAACTCAGTAGCCCAATTTATTGACTGGATGATTTTTGGTGTGCAGTATCTATGGCTGTTTATATGTTCTAGGTATTAATCTCCTATCATATACACAATCAGCAAAGATTTCCCCCCACTCTACAAGTGGTCTCTACTCTGCTGATTTTTCCCCTTCCTGGACAGAAGCTTTAACAGTTTGCCAACTCTTAGGATCATTTTCTGTGCTATTGGCATCCTTTGCATGATGTTTTTGCTTCTGTCTCAATGTGCTTTGCCTATGTTTTCCTCTAGTAGTACTGGAGTTTCCAACATTTGGCCCATTTTGAGTTGATTTTTTTTGTGCAGGGTGAGAGATGCAGATCTAGTTTTGTTCTTTTGCATGTGACTGTTTAGTTCCCTGGCATCATTTATTACAGAGATGGAAGGTGTAGGTCCTTCCCCTGCATGTGTCTGCAATGTGCTCAACTGCTCCACAGAGACAAGCTCTGTTCCTAACTTCATGGCTTTACTCCCAGAGGTGTTTCATTCCTGTGTACATCTGTATAGGGACACTTTCTTCTTAGGTGGATTTGCAGTACTGTTCTGTGTCTTTCACCGTTTATTGATGATGTATCTATCAGAGTGTGTCAGCACCCATAGAACTGACACTGTCTTTAGGATGGAAGCATCATACTCAAATACAAGGAAGCAATATGATTTATTTAGTCAGCTCCCTCATTGGGTTGTGTCCAGTATAATTTGTAAACAATGCTAAAATAAACATTCCTCAATAAATACCACATATTATATAGTATATTATTAGTTAATATGATGCTTATTTCTGAATCATTGTCTTTGTTTATTTCTACTCATTCTTTTGGCCAGCTTGCATTTAAGATAGAACTCCAAATATGTACATGATTGTGCAAGGGATGTATAAGGTTGAATTTTTGTTCATGGTATTGCATTTTGAACTGAAGTGATGAGAATCTGTCATTAACTTGAGCAAATCATATTTCTTCCTGAAAAAAAAGCTACAAATGACAGCATCTTCACACATATCTACATTTCCTTTTAAAAGGTAACATAGGAGGCTGGAGAGATGGCTCAGTAGCTAACAGCACTGACTGCTCTTCTAGAGGACCTGGGTTCAATTCCCAGCACACACATGGCAGCTTAAAATTGAGGGTAATTCCAGTTCCAGGGGATCTGACACCCATGGCAAAATATCACATTAAACAAACAAACAAACAAACAAATAAAAATAATAAATAATGAATAAATTTGTTTGAAAGATAACATCCTTCATAAGTTATTTTGTCTTTTTCCTCCCCCTACCCTACCTCACAGAGCTGAGGACAGAATCCACCTCCTTGTGCTTGCTAGGCAAGTACTCTACTACTGAGCTAAATCCCCCAGCCCTAATATCTTTCATAAGTTAAACATAGCCACAACACTTGTCAGATCCATCCTCCTTTCCAGAATCAGTACTGCAGAATTCCAAATTTCTGAATGAATGCCAAGGCGTTTGGTTGGTCACAGATTTGCACAGAAAACCCTTTTCCATGTGGAAAGAAGGGTCTACCCGCTGCACAATGCACATACCACAGACAACAGTGATACACCTACACGGTGCTGTGGTGGTTAGAACGAGAATGTCCTCCGGAGGCTCAGGCGTTTGAGCTCTTGGTCTCCACCAGTTGGTGGTGCTGTTTAGGGAGGTTTAGGAGGCCACAGTGGAGGTGTGGCCCTAGGGAATAGACGCTGAAAATTCAGACTCATGGCACTTAGAGTTCACTATGTTTCACACCGTGATCTCTAGGATTGCTGTGCTAGCCGCCATGTCTTCTACCATGTCCTCACCAATGTAGACTCGATCCGTCTGGAGCTGGAAACCCAGGTAAACGCTTTGTAGGCTTCTTTGGTCATGGACTTTTATCACAGCGACAGAAAACAACTAAGTCACAGATTAAACTGATTTTAAAAAATGTATTTGAGTCAGACATGGTGATACATGCTTGTAATCCCAGCACTTGGGAAACTGAGACAGGAGGATTGCCAGCTCAAAGCTAGTCTGGACTATACAGTGGGGTCTTACCATTAAAAAAAAATGAACAAGAAAGCAAGATATATTTGAGATACAGTTACTGATATTGGAGGGATTTTCATAATAAACCTTTGAAGGACAATAATAAGTAGAAATAATATGATATAGTATAGATGCATTTTTCAGTGAAAGGAATGAAAAACTGCCCATGCATGCACATATGGAAGCAGGTTTGAAATCTTACATTAGCTTTATGGTATTGGCTTTATCAGCAGGTATATGATTCATAGTGATATGATTGGGTAATGTGATTGTATTTTCCTTTAGAATGTATGTAACAAGGCACACAATTATGTGTTACTTTCATCACTTAGAAAATAGAATAAAGACCATGTCAAGTCGGAAAACATACAATTGGAAGAACAGATTTTACAGATGATACCTTCATATTGCCTTGTAAGGCTTAAAGACTTTAAACAGAGATACTGTGAATGTTGGTAAATGATAGCCTAAATATCAGAAATAATAATGGGTTGCCATTAGAGGCTGCTCAGTAGTATGTTTGCTCATTTGTTTGTTTTCTTTCAGGAATTTAGACTCTTGCTTCAAGCTAATTACCCTTTCTTCCCATAAAAACTCCAAAAAAACAAAACAAAACAAACCCCAAACAGCAACAACAACAACAACAAAAACAGAAAAACAAACAGGAAAACTCATCACTATTTGCCAGGTGGTAGTGGCGCATGCCTTTAATCCCAGCACTAGGGAGGCAGAGGCAGGTGAATCTCTCTGAGTAGGATGAGGCCAGCCTGGGCTACAGAGCGCGTTCCAGGATAGGCTCCAAAACCTACATAGAGAAACCTCATTTCAAAAAACCAAAAAACAAAACAAAACAACTCACCACTACCAATACCACCATGAAAAAACTTGCTAAAAGGAAGTAAGGAACAGATCACATTATTCCCAGCTAGGCCTAAATGGCAGTGGAGGGTCTCAGTACCAACCTCACCAGCCATAGACTTTCTTTTTGCCTAATCCACCAGAGCAGTGGTCTCAATCTGTGGGTTGGTACTTTTTCACAGTGGTCATCTGAGACCATCGGAAAACAGATATTTATATTACCATTCATAACAGCAGCAAAATTACAGTTATGGAGTAGCAACAAAAATAATCTTATGGTTGGGGGTCACCACACATGAGGAACTGTACTAAAGGGTCACACAGCATTAGGAAGGTTGAGAACCACTGCTCTAGAGGCCTAGAGAATAGAATTGGAGCAGACTAATACTCTGACCTCTTGAAAAGTGGGTTCTGCCGATTGACAACCACTCACCCTTGAGTAAGAAAGAGGATGAGGTAGAGAAGGAAGGAAATCCTGTTTGCTAGAAGATCAAGGTTAAAAAACTGAACAAACAAAAAGGGATGTATTTCCAAACTCTGAAGCAACACTTGGAAAGAGAAGAAAATTAGCCTTCAACTACTTTTTTTTTTTTTAAACTTTGGGGGTTCATGAAAATAAAAGCCATATTTTTTTTCCATGCATTTCTAGCTTTCTCAAACCATCTGTGCTTCAAGGAACATCCAGGCCATGTGTTTTTAGTTAATTTACACTTAACTCATCAAAATGTTGACTTGTTACCCTAGCCATTTGATGTCTCGGAAATCTCCCGTGCATTTTAATATACATTCAAAAGCCTTCCCTCCGTTTGGATGGGAAGTCATCGTTAGCGAGTGGTCAACAGAACTGGGAAGAGCTTAAGCCTGATTCTGAAGCAGAACTAAGGAATACCAAGTGGCTTTTTTTTTTTTCTCAGTAAACTGCTTCTCACACACATGGTCACAAAATTCTGAAAACGATAAACACGAGAAATGACCAAAAGACCTTAAAATCATCACAGGCACAAATGGAGTGTCAACAATGGGAAGACATCAGCTAGAGGACTGAGAATATGGGTTTCTTAAAGGAAGGCACTTCCAAGGCGGCACAAAAGCCCAGACCTCTCCACTCCCACCCCGCACCCCTACCCGCTGCACAGATCGTCTTCACCAAACACTGCAAAGACGCCACCAGGCAATTTCCCACAGAAAAAGAGAAAAAGGATAAATGATAGTCTACGGAGGTTTTGGTGACACTCTCTTTTAAGAAAATAAACCAAATCAAAACAACAACGAAAAACCCACTTCACCCATACTATAAGAGATCTCCTGTGGTTTCATGTTGGAAGGAAATATTTTATTCTTTCTCATGAGATGTAGGTTTTTGGTCCAGAGTGCTTGACTGAAAGTGGGCGAGCTTAGTGTGTGCCTGTCTGCTTGCACACCAGACTATGACAAATCCCCAGGATGTATGTCCTCAGACTTCTAGGGCTGTTTGATCAAGAAGCCTTTTGTGACTGGGAAACATGAAAGTGCTTGAGAAACCAAAAAACTGTTGACAATTTTCTGGGGCCAAAACTCATGCTAAGAGCAAAGGAGCAGTTCAAGTCCAAGCGCCAATGATAGACTCCTGATGCGGAGCCACGGGTCAAGGAGGACCTGGCGTGGAAACAAGTCAGTGGGAACACAAAACAAGGGAACAAATATGACTGTGGAGCTGGGACACTGAAAGAACGGGGCAATTAGGAAATATTCTTGGTAGAGTATAGAGAAAAATCTAGAGAGAAGGTCAGTCAGGTTGGGGTGACTCACGTTATCTAAGATTTCTTGCTTTACTGCTCAGACATCAGTCTAGAAAGCAGTGGTAATCAACCTCTACATCAGATATTTACATTATGATTTATTTTATTTGTGTTTGTTCTCTAGGCAGGTTTTTATATATATATATATATAGCCCTGACTGTCCTGGAACTCAGAGAGATCTGCCTGCCTCCACCTCCCAAGTGCTGGAACTAAAGGCGTGCACCACCATGCTGGTCCTACATTATAATTTATAACAGTAGCAAAACTACAGTTATGAAGTTGCAATGAAATAATTTTATGGTTGGGGGTCACCTCAGCAAGAGGAACTATATTAAGGGGTCGCAGCATTAGGAAGGTTGAGAACCACTGCTAATAAGATGTCCGGGACAGAAAAGCACATAGTAATCATTTTGGCCAACACGGAAAATTTTGACCTCATTCTTCCGGTTATTGTTTTGTTTTGTTTTTATAAATGTGAGGTTTGTGGCACAGAGTGGAAGGGTAGCATGTTCAATCAGCTGTACCCTAGCTAATAGCAGAACCATGAGGAAGGGCCATAGATAGACGATCTCTGTACCTCAGTCCACACCCCATCCCAAGCCAAGCCGCTTGCTTGCTTGTTTTTCCTTTGTTTCATTCACTCCGGCTCCAGCTCTAACTCTGGCCTGAGGCACAGATGACACACTGTCACCCCCGAAGCAGAACTGGAGTTATTTTTAGAGAGGGTCACAGTAAAGTACATTTGTTTTGTGAAGTTTCGGGCTTATTCTTAGCACATGAGTTCAGAGCTATGAACCAACCTTGAACCTTTGGGGCTATGAGTCAACAAGCTGGAACCAAACATGTAAAAAGAAAAAAAAAAGTTCTGAAGACTCGTAAGCAGCTCCTTTCTTCTTCTTCTTCTTCTTCTTCTTCTTCTTCTTCTTCTTCTTCTTCTTCTTCTTCTTCTTCTT
>CABHPP010140151.1:0-12022 GCA_902168425.1 Peromyscus attwateri
GAGAGATAGACAAAGAGACATGGGATTCATTCTTCTATGTTGACTTAAGGAACTGACAGACTTAGGGATTGAAACTGTTTCTAAAACACTTCCCAAGGACAAGATAAAGAATGAAGTCCAGGACCACCCACAAACTATCTATCTATCTATCTATCTATCTATCTATCTATCTATCTATCTATCTATCTATCATCTGTATCTCTCTAGCTCTTTATTCCTGTATATCTATATATATTTATAGATATAGATTATATGAGAGAGGACTAGACATAATGCAATTAGGACTACACACTCAGAAAACAGGATGTATCTTTTCTTTTTGAATTCTAGTTTTGATACATCTATTCCCAAATACCCTTGTGCTGACTGCTCCAAGGCAAATTGATGAACTGGTATCCAAATTTGTTTCCTTAAAGCAAGCTTCAGTAGAGAAGAGACTGTGGTGTTCTTCTCCCAAGGATCAGAAATCTTTAGATGGGTCCCTTCTGCACTGCAAAGTAGTTTTAACCTTCAAAAGTAGCAGCTTCCTTTGGTGTCCTCAGAGCAAAGCCGTGCAGAACACCATGCTCCAGGACTCAAACAGTAGCATGGAAAAGTTCCATCAGCTCTGAAGAGCTTTCATTTAACAAAAGAGAAGGGAAACAAGTCCTTGTTGGTTCTTCTTTTCTTTCTTTCTTTCTTTTTTTCACCCCCAGAAACAAAGGCCATTCAATTCTCTCTTCCTTTTTCCTCTCCATTAAGCTCCCAGAATTCTCCATGGTGTGCTGCTATAGAAGACAAAGGTCACTGGTTCCTTTATAATCCATGCCACAATAACCTTCTTAACATCATGCAAATTTTCCTTTATAACCATTAACCTGTAAAGATGTGGGGAAAGAACACTTGCAGTGATTTCCATGGGTTTGTGGACATAGGAATGTAGAATTTTTCTACTTCTACTTTGCAGATAGGATTGGAAATGCTTTGTTACAATACAAATGGAAAATATCTCAAATAAATTGGTAGTTCATTTCTTAATAGATTTTTTAGGATAACAAAAACTACCATGCCTGGAAAGACTCTTTCTCAAATCCATGTGCTATTGGAATTAAGATGAAAGGTTTAAATAGTGTAGACACAAGCTAGACATTCATGTATTCTTTTTTTGGATTGAAGGCATAGGTGTGCAGTCAGCTTTAGTATATTGAATTGCTTAGCTATGAGTTTAGGAGTCTATTTGGTTAATCAGTTCCTAGCAGGATTTATGCATTAAATTTACTTTTGCAAAACACAAAAGTTATTCTTATCCATATCTCTCAGTTTGACTGATTAATTATCTATGGTTCCCTAGCACATCCCATGATCACAGTAATGTTCTTTGGAGATATAATCATCAAAGAGCATCCCTTGGTTAGCATGGTACATGAGAAGGGTATAAATAATGAAACAGAACAGGAGCCATTAATTCGTTCTGTTTTATTCTCAGTGCTTGAAGGTTGGTTTACTAGGTAGGGGGTAAAGAGAAGTGAGGAGACGAAGGGGAGGAAAAGTGAACTTAGCAGTGTTTCTTTCAACCACTCCATCTATTGGGACCATATACTAGAAGTCCTAGCCAGCCTTAGAGCCTCAGAAGTTGTCCTTTTGGCTTGCCAAGCTTTCAGCTTCACAAAGACACGTTTAGAACTAAGATTGTGTTTCCCCCAAATCAGGTGATTACCAGAAAGGGTTTGCCTAGGCTGCAAATATTAACCCAATGTCTGATGCAGTTTTTAAGCAATTTATTTTAAACAGTGTGTAACACCATTGACATTGTATTGCTTATTAAGAATTTAGAAGGAAAGAGGACAAAAAGAAAAGCTTCCCAAGCACAGGCACCACTAACTTTTAATAGGATTGAAGTGTCACTTAAGTGAGCTGTGACTAATGACCAGAGTTCACTTGCTAGCCTGTATTGTGAAGTGTTCCTACTCACGTTGTGTAATAGTAATGTCAAGAAATTCCAGCCCTTGACCCATTGTCATAGCCCTTCACCTAGTCACTGTTTTCTCTATGTATTTACTTTTTTTTTTTCTGGCTTGAATGTTAACATTGTGTAGATGTTTTAGACTAAAACTGTGGCCAGCCAGATTGCTCAATAGTGAACCCCTTTTCTCAAAGGCAATGAATGCTCCAGGGCTATAACTTAACATATCTCCTCCCCACATGAGTAGGAATGGCTGGATTAGTGTCCTCTGGAAGTGCTAAGACGAGCAGAGTGCTACTCCCCACATTGCGCTGCAGATAATGCAGTATTGAGTGCTACAGCCAGCTAAAGAAATGTTGGCCTGTACCTGGATTGATGGTTTTTTCCACTCCAAAAGAATAGGGCATGGTAGACCTCAGCCAAATAATGTAATAAGAGAATACCTAAGGAAAGCATGACGTTTAGAATCTCTGCACTCCACTTCCCCAAAGGGAAAAAAGTACATACTTACATCCAAATTTGGGGGCTGGGCTTAGGAGCTCAAATGTACAACAGTATTATCACTCTATCAATCTCAAAAAGACATTTTCCAAGTATGTAATGTTCAGTTGGAATTGTCCTCTGGAAAAATTTGAGTTTTAAATTACTGACCCATTTTCCTGGTTGAACAAAATGATTCTTTAAACCTCCCAAGAAAAAGAAATACTAGAGAATTTAATTATTTTGCTTTATGGTTTTAAAATAATCCAAACTGCAAAGGGAAAGAATTCATCTTTTTTAAAAGAACCAGAAAATGAGTGAGTCCATGATAAGGTCTTCTGGGATTTAAAACATAGAGTCTGCCAGCTCTGTCTGCTTTGACCTGTCAAATCCACATTTGGATGTAAGCATGCACGTTTTTTTTTTCCTTTGGAAGTAAATTTCACTTGATTTTACTTGCTTGACCCATACCTAGGAGAGACTGGGACCTTTCAAAGCTCAACCACACAGGAACAGGTTCGGTCTGATTGTCATTCTTGAAAGGCTTCTTGGTACTGCTCATCTGGGTGATTCATGTTGAATGTCAAATTGATCCTTTGCTCTGAGTTCAAGGGTTCCTTTTAACACCGTTTTGAGACTTTTGTGGAGGTCAAGGTACTGATCCTGAATATTCTCTTCATTTGTAAGTGGGATGTTATGACCAAAATATTAGGAGGAGTTGAATAACTAACAGGAAGGAATTATAGCTTAATAGTAGATTGGCCTTCATTGCCCTTAGAGACTCTCACAATACATTTTTCTTGTGGTGATATTTTATTTGTGCTCTAACAAATAAAGCTTGCCTGGGGATTAGAGGAAAAAGCCAGCCACTATATTAAACATAGAGGTAAGCAATGGTAGCACAGGCCTTTAATCCTAGCATTCGGGAGGCAGAGCTTTATCTGGATCTTGTGAGTTCAAGGCCACACTGGGAACAGAGCCAGGTATGGTGGCACATGCCTTAAATTCCAACACTAGTTAACCAAGGAGGTCTGGAGGTCTGTACAGACAGACAGGAAGTGACAGAGCTGGGTAGAAAGAAGAAGTGATGTAGCTGGGCAGAGAGACAAATAAGATGGCAGGTCACAGAAAAGTATATAGGTGTGAGTATACAGGAAGTAGCTCTTGCTTGGGCTGAGGATTTCCTAGCGGCAAGAACTTGTAACTGGCTTGTTCTATTTCTTTGCTCTCTCAACTTTCATCCCAATATCTGGCTCTGGGTTTTTATTAATAAGACCATTTAGCAATTTGTGTTACATTTTCTCTCCAATTCTTTCTCCTTCTTCACCACTCTCTTTCTATGAAACAATTTTTCTATCAATTTTGTAGAAAATACATTAGTGGATGCCTATAATATTATAGAATTAATTATTAAATTTGTCTCATGGTCAAGCACTGCCCCATCACAATCTAGAAACTATTCTTCTTGGTCTTCCTGATTCCATGTGGCCCTACCCGCAACTCTTGTTCTGTTTAAAAGGAGACCCCCCCCCCAACCTGACTAAAATACATAAAATACATAAACTTACCCAGATGTTTCACATTTAAGAAGCATTAAGTGGTGTTTTACGAATGAGCAACATCAGAAGGATCTGACAGAATGACCGTAAGTAACTGTGTAAATAGATATACACTTTAAGGTTTTTATCTGTCTGAACCTACTATGACCTAAACAATAGACAGACCTAGTAATAGGTTTGATGTATTTTATTTTTACTATAAAATTATAACAGACAAAAATTTGGAAATGCAAACAAAATATGCATTTGCATATAATGTGTGTATATACATTCATAAGAAAATAATTGAAGCAGTCATAATGTTTTCATTAACAGAATTATATATAACAGAACATTGGCTGTCTGTTTACCCTGTGTGTATACACTTGGCATCATATTTTATAAATAATTTTTAGATCACCTTTCTTCTCTTTAAATATCCCATAAATACTTCTGCATTTTTAAGTATTCTCCAAAAATATACTATTAGCTGAATACTGCATTGTATATATGTGCCAAAATATACTGGAAAAATATTTATTTTTGTATAAGAAAGGAGAATAAATCCTTATAAAAATCTTTGAGTACTTTTAAAAATAAAAGATAAACAAAATTATTCCACCAAAAATATCCATAAATTTAAAATCAACCTTTTTCCTTTTTGTTATGAACAAATTTATTTTTATATGTTTAGTTTTAAAATTTACAAAAGTCATTTTTTTGAGAATCTCATGTATGAGTATACTGTGGTTACATAATTCCCATTTTTACTTTTCCTAAAATGGCATCTATTGTATTAATTGATTAAATTGGGTTTTGGTACATATAGTATTTAAAACAAAAGCCATCAAATTGCTACATATTACTCTAAATAAATCACTTTTGAGCTAAGTATTACTATAAGATTATTATTTTAATTCCAGAGAGGCAAATGCCTCTGGTTAAAGGAATATTGAAAATTGTACACATGTGCTCATTTGTAAAACATCATTTAATGCTTATTAAACATAAAACATTCAATAAAGTGTGTTTCATGTATTTTAGTCAAGTTGGGGTGTCCTTTTTAACAGAACAATAGCTGAAGATTTTAGATAGAAAAGGAAAGCCCCAAAGAAGAGCCATAGAACATATTTTAGGCAAACAAAACTAAAACTTGGTGTTTATCTTTCTCTTTTGTTTGGGTAAAGAATACCTTCAAGTAACATGACCACTAGTCCATAGGGGTAGAGACTTTAGATAGGTACCAGCTCAACATTTCTATGTTCAATGAGTTGTATAGTTGACTTCAGCAGTGGGGCCTTACCATCTGTTTGTAGATAGCAATAATAGACTTGACAACAGCCTGGGTTGTTTGGGGGTTCCCATTGGACCTCGTTGGCTAAGAACTAGATAAAGTGTAACCCATTCCAAGCTCTGGAAGTGTCATTTGGTAATGAGAAATGTCCAGTTAGGGTTCTGTCTCCCCAATTTTTTGGTGAATTAATTTAGATTGCCTTCATTTAGATATTGTTGGATTTTTTTTTCTCTAGCCCCATGTTGGAACACCAAAATGTTGTTGGTTGTTTTACTCTTTTGACTCTTTGTTCTTTTGGAGGACCACCACCCAGCTCAAATCTTGTTTTAATGGTTGAGTAGTGGTACTTTCATGTGTTTAAGTACTCTTTATTTATAGTATTCTATCTGTGAGGAAAGCGTAGCAGATATTATTAAACCCATTTCACCGTTGAGAAAACTGAGGTTTCAGGGAGGTTGAAATATCTTTGAAAATGCCTTATAGCTGGAAGAAGAAGATGTAGTGTCTTTAGCCCAGTGGTCCCTCTCTCAATTATTCATTTAAAATAGTATACTATTTTATAAAGGGTGTGTGTGTGTGTGTGTGTGTGTGTGTGTGTGTGTGTGTGTGTGGTTGCTTATGAAAGCCAAAAGAGACCATCTGATCTTCAGTAGCTAGAATTACAAATAGCAGCATGATGCCAAACATGGGTGCTAGGAACAGACAATTAGTCCTCAGAATAAATAGCAAGGGCTCTTAATGCCTCAGCCAAACCCAACAATGCACTTTCTAAAGTATCCAAACATGTATTAGAGACTAATGAGCACCACCTTGGACAAGGACAAAGGGTTACATGTTGCAGTTGTTTTGATCTAGACAAGAGAAGGAAATGACTGAACTGCTCTCTGGAAACAGCAGGAGCCCTGTTAGTACACAGTATAAGGGGGGAACCACTCAGTTCATATCAAGCTCCTATCCTCTACAGTAATAAGGATTAACTTCAAATGGAATACTTAAGGAAAAGAGAAGTGGATGATGCAACTACTATGGCATAAATCCGTTCAGAAAACAAAACAAACAAAAAACAAACAAAAAGCAAGAATTTAAACTCACAGACCAAGTTAAATAATCATGTGGGAAGATGATTGTCATTAATGTCAGAGTCATCTAACCTCTTCCTCATACCAGGTGCATAGATGATTTTACCATGCTTGTCTTGGGAAAGAATATACTGATGTGAGTTTCCAAGCATTGTATTTCCATCCAGCTGATCACTGGTCATTTTATCCCATTTCTGGCCTGGACAAACACTCAGGAGATGGCTATTTCGGTTCAGAATTCAGGAGGCCCAGTGCTATGGACACCATGGGTTTGACAAGTATTTGTGAGATCAAATAGAATTGGACTGAATTCTTAGAAGAGGTTGGCCTTACAGGGTAGATGCTTTCTCTCTGAAACACAAACCTCATATATGGCCTCATGTAAAGACAAAAAGTCAGTTGAAACTCCAACTGAAGCAAAGCAAACAGCAGAAATGGGGCACATCAAGAAGCATTTTGTACCCATAAAGACTCTTCTCTTCACAATTCTGTCCGGGTAAACTAGAATAATAACTATGCACAACTGCATCTTAATTTATGCTCCAAATGAAGAAGTGTTTTGTTTTGTATTTTTTTTTAAAGGAAGGCTTTTTAAGTGACAGAGAAAAGGCATATTAAACTATTATTTCTTCCTCACTGTTCATAAAAACACGCATTCTGAAATCAGGACAGCTAGATACTTAAAAGCCCTACATATAGGGTAATAAATAAGATGAATGAATAATTAAAATTTTGTATTAAGTTACACCAATAGATTAATTTTTACAAGGGAACTTATTTCCAGTAATGATCTTAGGAAGTGAACTCTCATTAGTAGCTGTCAGTGAATGGGGGAGGTGGCCGACATTTACTACACAGAGTGAAACCACAGGGCCAAATTTCTCATTGACTCTTAACAGATTCCACAGGTAATTCATAATCAACCCAACAAGCCAAGTTGGCCCTACGGTAGATCTTGCTTTCATATCCTAGACTCTTTTGCCCAATCACTGCCAATTTTGTCATTTTATAAATCCAAGAAAACCTCTTTAAAAAGTTTTAAGGGGACACTCCATGCACGGCCAGCAAGACAATTCACCATTTTGAAATCATGCAAAAACTGAATCCTCAAAGCAAATCTAGCCCTGAAAATACAGCTTATCTTTAATTGATGTTGATTCAGACAAAAATGTTTCAACTTCAAATGTCACGTTCTTTGCATGAACGTGTGCACAGAGGTGGGTATATCTGTCTCTAAAACTCAGAACATCTTTATGAATTTACTTCCATTCTCTTCTCTTCATAATAACCCTTATAGGAAGAGCAGTTCTGTGTTTTACAAATTAGAATATGACTTTTGATAATTTTGTATATATTTCACATGCCTGTCTGTGCATGAAATGTGTGCATGATGTATATGTGTGTGTGTTTGTGCGTGTGCACATTTGTATTTAAATGCAGGTGCCTGCATGCTGCTGTGTATTTTTAGAGATTGGAGGACAGTGTCAGGTTCCAGTTCTCTCTTGCTTTCTTTGAGACAGTGTCTCTTGTTCATGGCTTTGTACAGCAGACTAGTTTGCCCATAAGTTTTCAATGGTTCTCCTGTCTCTGTCTCCATCTCAATATAGAAATGACAGACATTTACTACCACATATGGCTTTACATGTGTTCTGAGGATTTGAACGCAGGTCTTCACACATGCGCAGGAAGCACTTACCCATGGAGCCAACACCCACCCCCCTACTGTAACTTACATGTCAGCTCCAATGGTTCAGCTCTTGTTCTGACATCATTGCCAAGAGCTTGCAGAAAATCTCATGCCTCTTTACCTGAAATGAATATTAGCATCATCCTTATTAAATTCAAAATAGCTGTCCATTTTCCTTTGATTGAATATTTAAGTGAAATGTGACTGCGTTTTGCTTTTTGGACGAGATAGTAATCAGAACTAGCTTGAAGTCTAGCTAAAGGAAGGAAGAACATAGAAAGACTCACAATGAATGCATAAGGAACTTCCAAAGCCAAAGGGGCCAGAGGAAATCCCTCACTCAGATCATGACTTAGTACTGATGCTTAGAAACATAGTTCTGAATGCCTTGGGGTACATTTCTGGTGGTTTTGTTGACCTCATGTTCTTTGTACTCTAATATTTCCTCCAGTGGTTGAAGTTAATTATCCCCCAATATATTGTTTTTAATCAAGTTTTATATAGTGGATGTAACGTGTAGTAAACTACTGAGTGCCCACCAACCCCAACCTATGTCAAAAAATCTGGGAATGGGACAGACAGTATAGCTTGGATTCTTACTTTATGGGCCTTCAATTTTAAAGAGGAAGGAAGACATTATACAAATAATTACAAAGTTACATGCTACAAAGGAGAAGTCTAGACTGTAGTGGCAATAGAAAAGTGGAAAACCTAGCACAATGTACATGACAGTAGATTCATGGGATGGGGGAAAGTGAATGTACACAAAGCTTCCCAGAGGCTCTATCACATTAGGAGAAACCTGAAGGATAAAGCAGAGTTGTTAGTTTGTAGGGGCTGGTGCTCAGCTCTCAACTTCAAAAGATACCACTAGTTCAGGTTATAAGGTCCATATGTGCATCCTCCCTGTACATGCAAATGATGCATTGCATGGATGTCTTGAAGATGAATAAGAACTAGATGGTTAATGATCATGGGTAGGAAATGATTATAAGAGAACAATTTATCCTTGAGGAGGAGAATAATCTAGTTTCTAACAGAACTATGGTAGCCAGAAATGACACCAGGGATCCAATGGATGAGCTTTATCCACTGTTACTAGTTCATCATTTTAGTTAAATATATAAAATCACTTGTTTTGCCTTTTTGGTTGTTTGGTTGATCAATTGGTTGGTTTTTCAGACAGAGTTTTTCTATGTAGCCCTGGCTATCCTGGAACTCACTGGGTAGAACAGGCTGGACTAGAACTCACAGATATTCTCCTGTCTCTGCCTCACAAGTGATGGGATTAAAGGAACGTGCCACCACACCCCACTGGGCCATTTGTATAAAATGTATTTAAAACATTACTCATTATTTAGTTCTAAGAGGAGCGGTGAAACCTAATGATCAGCTAGAAATGTTTTTTTTTTTTTTTTTTTACTTTTATTACTGTTGTTTTATGAAGTTCTTGATTATAGAATTAGGGCTATGGCTAACTCCAGCCCCCTACAGAAACTGGTACAAGCACTTAGATTGGGGAGAGGAAGGTTGAGGGAGGAAGAAGAACATACAGATTCTTGGGGTGAATGTAGTCTATTGTACCAACTCATAGAATGAGGCATGATGGGACTCAACTTTTAACTTACTGTGTTTTGTGCACAAGATGAGACATACAAATAGAATATTAAATAAGGAATGAAAGGTAGTTCTGAAAGGAAAAGATCTTAGACACAAACTTGGGAATAAGACAGCACATTTTTATGTATTCATTGCTTTTATTTATGTCAAGATTATCTGAGTGATTTCTCTATTATAAAAGGATTAGAAATCAATAGAATTAAGATATCTCAAGTTTTATTAGACCATCAAAAAAAAGAAGAAAAGAAAATCCTAATTTCTTCTGGTCACTTCTATTGTACAAGAATGACTATTGAAGAAATTGTTTTATGAGTGTTGCAGTTTTCCATTTTTAATGTTTGAGAATTTCAGACAGGCAAATAATATGTTTGATCAAGTCCACCCCTAATTCCCCCCTTCCAACTCATCTCCTATAGTCACTACCACTATTCCTTCCCAGTTTCCATGTGTTATTTTTAAGACCAATGTGCTTAATCCTGCCAGTATAAGCATGGGCATGCAGCCATCTATTGGAGCATGGGTCACCTCTCAGGAGTTGTACCTTTGAAGAAAGCTAACTCTACCAGCAGCAATCTGTTGCCAGTAGCCTCAGATAGGTTTGGGGATTCTGGACCATCTGCCCTTTCCGTCCTGGCATTTTGTCTGAAGACACAGGTCTTCATCAGACTGTCACACTTCTGTTAGTTTATATGTGCAACGACCCCTTCCCCCTCCATTGAGTCTGGAAAACTTTTGCAGTTGTTTTCCATTGCCTATGGTTTTGAAAATCTTTTGCCTTCCTCTTCTCTGATGATCCCTGAATATTTGGGGGATTATCCTCTGCATGGTGACTAGTTGTGGGTCTTCATGCTAATCACCATCTATTACAAAAAGGAAGCTTGTCTGATGAGGGATGAGAGATGTACCACCTTATAGGTATAATGATAAGTCATTAGGAGTTAGTGTAACACTAAGTCCATTTAGCAGAGTACTCATACTAGGTTCACCCCACAGCCTATGCTATACCTTACCACAAGGCTTTGGCCCTGTTAAAGGTGCCAGGAATTACTTCTTCTTATGGAGCAGGCATTAAATCCATTCTGAACATGCTTGTGCTTGGTTATTCCCATGAAACTTGCCAGAGCAGTCATTGCTATAGCTTATACAAGGAGTTCATAGCTGAGTAAGACTGATGATAGTTTTTCTTCCTTGGCAGTGTGGTGGATGTCACCTTGCATTACAATAAAAGCTAACTAGTAGTGATGAAGCTACCAGATCAGTAGTAGCTTGATGGCTCCATTGATTGATGACTCAAGTGAGTGGTGTCTTCAGTCATAGAATCTTAGGCATCAAGTTCTGGAGGTAAATGGGAGCGCTGGCAGTAGTATATAATTTGAGGGATTCTGTAGAAATCCACTGATCAGCAAGTCCAAAGAAGACAACTCATACTTGGCACTGAACTTTTTGTTGGGTGGCCCATAATGGCTAGGTGAGGTGTTATGTCACTGTTGCTGGGAAATTCCATATATACAAATGGAGTCTTCTATACCACTAGTCTCCATATGGGCTTTACAAAGGCATTTAATGCTGGTTATCCGCCCCCCCCATAGTCTGTCTTCCAATCTGATGCCCCACCCCTCACTCCACTTAATCTTTCTTGCTCTATTATTTCCAACTCTCTTTCATCCTACCTACATTGTATACCCCTGCCCTTGAAATACTCCCATGGTCCCTTATTACTTTCATGACTTCTGTGGATATTCCAGCTTAAACATACACATCTAAAGATCAAAGTTAGCATCCACATATGAGAAAAAATATGTGATATTTGTCTTTCCAAGCCTGGGTCAACTCACTTAATACAATGTTTTCCAGTTACATCTATTGGCCTGCAAATTTCATTTTTCTTTAGAGATGAGTAATATTCCACCGTGTTTAAATGTATCATATTTTCAATGTTTTTCATCAGTTGATAGACATCTAGGCTATTTCATTTTCCTGGTGACTGTGAATAGAACAGCAATGATTACAGATAAATAATATTTCTGTAATAAAATAGCTGTTTTATTTTACCTATTCAGAGGGTATATGCCAGAGAGTGGTATAGTTTCAAAAGTGTTTCTCTTTCTTCACATTCATGCCAGCATTTGTTGTTATTTGTGCTTTTTTAATATTAGCCATTATGCCTGGAGTAGGATGGAATCTCAAAGTTGTTTTAATTATCCTGATAACTAACATTAATTTTTTTCTCTTTTTGAGGATTATTTCTTTTCTTTTTGAGATTATGATATAATTACATCATTTCCTCCTCTTTTTTTTATTCCCTCCAAACCATCAAATAAACCCCTCTTGGCTTTCTTCCAAGTTTTTGGCCTCTGTTTTCATTAATTGTTGTTACATACA
>CABHPP010140151.1:17022-30657 GCA_902168425.1 Peromyscus attwateri
CCCCCCCCCCCAATAACCAAGACTTCATTTTCCTGTTCCTTTGTATTTGTTTTTCTTTCTGTTGTTGTTTATATTTTATTAATTTCAGCCCTGAATTTGGTTATATCTTTCCATCTGCTGATTTGGGGTGCTGAGTTTTGCTTTTCCAAGGCCTATATGTGGATCATTAAGTTATTAACTTGAGATTTCTCAAATTTTCTAAAGTAACCTCTCAGTGCTACAAAATTTCCTTAGATTGTCTTTATTGGTCCCTTGGATTTTGATAAGTTTTGTGTTCATTTACATTCAATTCTAGGAAATTAATTTTTTTCCTTGATGTAATTCTCATTCAGTAGTGTGCTGTTTGGTTTCCATGAATCTGTGTGGCTTCTGTGGTTTGTTTATATTGCTGCTTATATCCAGTTTTATCCCATTATGGTCAGATCTAATGTGGGATATGATTCCAGTCGCTCAATATTTATTGAGACTTGATTTGTGTCTCAATACATGGCTGATTTTGGAGAAAGTTCCATGAGCTAGTATCTTGATGGTATGTTCACCAGAAGATACACTGAGGAGTGCATTCTCTCCTTCTGTTATGTGAGTTCTGGGTATTGACCTCAGGTCATCATTCTTGGCAGCATGTGCCTTTAACAGGTGAGCCATCTCGCTAGCTCAACAATAAGTACGTTTTAAACTGAGACATTTTAGTTCACAGGCCATTGAGAACTTGGTAACAGATGTAGACATTTCTGAAGACACCCTACCCAAATACATTTGCTTTCCTATTTTAGCACCATATACAGTTGCTCCTGAAATTTATTTTTCTCCTATTTGTTTGACAATGTCCATTCTATCTTTTAGTCTTAGACCAAGTTTTGATTTATCTGGAAGGGTTTTTTTGACATCCCAGAATTAGAAAGATTTCTTTAGCAGTGTTCCCAGATTGCCTATTGATTCTCCTTCATCCATTTTGCAACACCGGCTGGACCCTGCTACTACAATGGATCAGCAATCTTCCTTCCTGGCTTCTGAGGTTCCCTTCCTGGTCCATACACCCCTGCTTTTCAACCTATAAATGGTATCTTAGGCAACACTTACAGATTTTCAATCATTTGGGTACTGTAACCCATGCTAGTCCTCCTTGAAAGGAAAGAAGATATAATGTATATAAGCAAAACACATCAATATGCATTCATGGAAAATGTGTAATGGGGCTGGGAACATGGCTCAGCAATTAAGAATGTTCACTGTTCTTCCTGAAGATCCAAATCTGGTTCCCATAACCCCTGTTGAGTGCAGTTTCAGAACCACCTGAAACTGCAGTTCAAAGAGATCCCACACCCTTTTCTGGCTTTAGCAGGTGCCTGAATTCACATACACATAGGCTTACACAATCACACAAATATTTGCATCATTAAAACCCAGAAAGAAGAAAACGTCATAATGAAGTCCATTATTTTATATGATAATTAAAATTTTTATTTAACAATGTATGAGAGAGAAACACACACACACACACACACACAGAGAGAGAGAGAGAGAGAGAGAGAGAGAGAGAGAGAGAGAGAGAGAGAGAGGAGAGGAGAGAAAAACAGTCTGACATCTGATTTGATTTTCCTCCTCTTTCTTCTAAGTTGAAGTTCTCCTGGAGGATGCATCCGAGAAGACAGAAGCCTTTCTTTGCTCATCAGTAATGATAAGAGTGCTGGTCTTGCTCTCTCTGTATCAGTGAATCCCTCTGCTTGACCATGCATTTTGTGTAGCATGACTTCAATGCCCCTTCTGTGATGGGACAACTGGGTAGATGTCTTAAACAGCAATGAGGAGCTCATCCGGGTTTTCATAGTCCCTGGACAATCCTATTCCTTCCTTCAGTTTACAAATTAGTAGATAGCATTTCTCCCACAGCCTCTTACTGCTAAGGCTCCCTGCGCTGCCAATTGACGGTTGAGAAGCAGGAATCAGTATGTTCAATATGAACCAGGTTTTCCTGTGTTCACATCACTTTGTGGAAATTCAAAGAACCTCACCACACCATCAAATAATGGCCGTATAGCTTGCTCCCCTCCTGCCATGACTTTGATTCTTTTATTATATGTTCCGATGGGCTTAAAGCAACCAGCATCATTGTCAAACATGTTCATTCTCCTAGACTTTTGCAATAGGTTTGTACTGAGATCCCCCTGCTTTCTATCACCCCTGGCATCTATAATATATAATGGGTGGGGGGGGCAATCTTGTAATAAAAGATACAACAAACTGCAAAAAAAAACACTCAAATGTCTGCTTCTAACTCAATCCAAGTAAAGGCCATTCTTCGTGAAAGCTACAAATTTGAAAGGTTCAGCCTCCAGTATGCCACCTTCATTCTCCTTATTTTGTTCTAGCCACGTGGATCTTTTGAAGGCTCCTCTGCACACCAAGAGTGTCTATGCCTCAGGCCTTGTACTCTCTCAGATCCCCCTGTCAGTCAAGATGATCCTCTAGTATCTCCATTGCTCAGTCCTGCTGCATTAGACTCGGCTTGAAGTTCTCCATGTGAAAAGGTCCCCCAAAACAATTGTACTAAAGGATAGCACCCATTACTTGACCCTACCACGCTTTAGTTTTCTTTACAATGGTCATTAACTGTTGGCATATTATGTGAGTACTTATTGACCACCTCAATAAACACATGCAAACCAATATGTATACATAGTACCATATAACAAATATTAAAAAAATACACTTTACATATGAGGTCATTAAATCTTGCTTTATTCTCAGTAGTTTAGTTGTTAGAATGTGTCTAGAAAATACATGGTGTGTCTTCAGTAAATATTTTGTTTGAATAAATAAGTTTGTTAATAACTCATCAACTACTCTTTAAGTCTGTACCAATAAAATAGGAAGCTTGTCTCTCCTACATGTGCAAGTCACACTAACATGACCTTGACATTGTAGAGAACTACAGCCCCTCACCTCTTCTGGAGAGAGATGAAAAGGCTTGTACTTGAATGCTGCAGTCCCCAACACAAATGCTCTCTAACATTTCTCCATGTCTCCACCGATGTACTGTGGGATGAGATGTGAAGCTGAACTTGGCAGCCTCTTATTAAAGCCACAGATAGGAAGAAGTCTGACATTAATTGTTGCTATTCAAGAGACTATTTTTAAAGTGAAGGATATTTGCACCTAGAATACTCAACGTTGGGTTTTAACTATATATCCACAATAATCATTTTCACCCAACATCATATTCCAGACTTATATATTTATAAATACGTGCATTATTTCCCTTTCTCAACTAGATTTTAACAAGTACAACTCATAAACCTGTCATACATTTTTACTACCAAATCCCAAATGCGTAGCATAGCTTCTGGTATACTGTGAGTACTTAAATACAATCTCAGGAGCCAACCTATTTAAAAATCAATATACTTCCACTTCTAGTCACGCTGTGTCCCTTTGCTGATTTTTAAAGTCACTTCCACCTTTGGATGGCCCCCTTCCTTCTTACTCCTGCATGAGGAGTTATTGTAAAGTCTGGCCATATAACATATCTGAGATGATACATGAATTCTGAGTAAACTCCTTTACCTCATCTCAAGTGACAAAATATGCCTACTGTCTCTAAGATGACATCTCTGCAGTGTCTTCAAGAGAGAATTATTCTAGCATTTCATCACTGTAGGTCTGTGTTTTTTAAATGATACATTTGAGCCTGATGCAGTGTCTCAGACCTACAATCACAGTACTTGTGAGACTGAGGCAGGGGGATGCTAGGAGTGTGAGGCTAGCCTGGGATATATGGTCAGTGAATTTCAGCCAGCCTGAACTGCACAATGTGAGACCTAGTCTCAAAAATGCTTATGTGTGTGTGTGTGTGTGTGTGTGTGTAGCATGTGTGTTATCCATAAAACATGTGTACATGTATTTGTTATATTTCAGAGTCAGACTCAATAAAATAAAGTCATTTTTTATCCTATGATTCCTTCAGCTATTATTTAGAAGATAGGCAACTGGGTAAGGAACTATTGAATGCTTAAGGGAAGTTCCTTGTCTGTGTATCCTGAATAATGGGCGTTAACAGATTAGAAGCAAAATTGTAAAACATCAGTAGCGAACTTCTGCCCTCCGGGGTCCTCCCATTGTGCTGTAAGCCTGTATTTAAGACCTCCTCCCCGCTTCAATAAATGACATTCGGCATTTAAAATTAAAATATATACATATATGTATATATATATATATAATTGAATGAATATTACGAATGTAATCTATGAATACCACAAATGTGATTAATATCATGAGTGTAATTAATGAATATCATGAGTGTAATTTAAAAAATAAATAAATAAATAAAATAAAAAGAATTAGAAATAAATCCTTATCATTTCTATGAGGAAATGGTCAGATTGTTTATTTCTACCATTGCATTAGTTCTTAAGATATTAGGGCCACTGACTAATTTGATTCCACTGGGAGCCCTATAACATTAGGAGTTAGTATGTCTTTAAAATGGATTCCATCATTCTGTTCTACTAGTAAGTTCTAGTGTATAGAATTATTCAATAAAGAATATCTTCACGTGGTTGGCACATGGGTTTTTTTTTTTCTCTATTGGATGAAAAAAGGGGCAGTGGTTCATGAAATTGCAGAAATAATTTGCAATAAGAAATATGAAATAAGGAAATGGGAAGAAGACCCTTGTGAACCCTGCTCCCTGTTACAGATTGACTCATAAAACCTTAATCAGAGATTCATCAACTTACCAACACCAGCTAGGCAATGGCTACTGATAAAATACGAATTCACTCTTACATTATAGAGAATTTCTCTAGATGTAATAAAACTTTATATGTTTATATTTGTTTTTTCCAAGTTCAAATTCCTCTATAAACCTTGCTCCCCACAAAAAGAGGCAAAGGAAGATGAACTTTTGGAGATACTAACAGAGTAGGCTTGATTAAGAAAAGGAGGTTACAATACAGTTAAAAATCATATCCAAGTTTACTGACTCCTGGTTCAAAGGTCAAGGCAGATTTTTATATTGCTATGATTGCTACAGTTTACCCTGGGAGTTGGCCCAAGTATTTCTGTGGAGAACTTCTTTGTGAGACACTGTATCACCAAATAAATCCTATAACTTTCTCAAATGTCAAAAAGACATTGTGGGAGTAGAAGGGACCAAGGAGCATCTGACTCTATGTGAAAACATGGCCTCAGTAAACCTCACTCCTTTAGGCATTTGAAGAAAGAGCCAGTAACTGGTTCAGAGAACAGACAAAATCCAAAAATCATTCAAGCAAATTGTTGTTATATTCAAGTGCATGAGGGGAAAAAAAGGAAATCACTAACAGTCAATGCACATATTTTATATTCTATGCACTACATTATCAGCATTGCCTAAAATACTTCACACATAACTTCCAGATAATGAGATACTATCTTCCCCAAATCAATGCTCAAGAAACAACCCAATAAGCCAAGTCATTCAACCAGTGTCATAGAGCTACTAAAGAAGGAGACTAAGAAAGTCCATTTTCACCACCAGTGCCACATATTTTATATGGATGGCAATACAAAAACCTAACTTATCCAAAGTTAGCAAGATAAGATCCTTTCTTGGTTTAATTAGCAGTAAACACATTTAAAAGTGGTATTACACTATACAAATATATAATATAAAACTATTTAGTTTTGAATACAGTTTAGTGGTAGACAGTTTGCCTACCATGTGTGAAGATCTGTGCTCAATCCAAAGCAGAAAAAATAATAACAATAAAGACAATAATAACACCTTAAGTATGCTTTACCTTACAAATATGAATCAGTTTCTTACTATATTTAACGGACTGCACAGTTTTGGGGTGGAAAAGACATACAGCTATACAGGTACTTCACAAATGTTTGTATCATCACACTCTACTGGCTTCAGAGTGAAATGAACTAAATATGGGCATTCCATTCTTTTAATTTAAAATCCCTGGCTTCCTGTGAGAGATGAATACAAAGAAGAAACTGTAGGAGTATCATTAAGTGTAAGATTAAAATGTTAAAAGTGAACATACAATCAGTCTCCTGCTATGTTTGTTTGTAATGAACAGATTAAGATTGGCCTGTCCTCCCAACATGATTAGTACTGAGCTTAGAGGAAGCATGGTTAAAATAAATTTCAAATCTTTTGTCTTCTCTTTACTTTTTTAAACATTCATGTAATCACCTACATACTTATTAAGTACCTTGTAGGACTTGTAAAATATCAGGCTACAAAGATAGGTGTAATAAATATTGGAGGTCACTACAAGTGGGATAGTATGGAGAAAGAGCAGGCAGTGGTGAATGGAGTATGGAGTGAAGAAATAGTCATAGAGAAATATGGAAAGTAGAATGAGTAGAGGGCACTATGGAACCCATATCAAAGTGTCTATCAGAACTAGCTTCCCGAAGACCTCCAGGATATGACTGTAGAAACTGAAATTGCATAGGAAATAAAAGTTGATAATTAAGCACAATATAAGACAGAAAGAACTCAGCAATTAAATATGCCTGTCAAGTTGCTCAGTGGTCCCTGAGGTAGAAGCCTATGAGTATTTCCCGATTCCAACAAGACCTGGATGTGGGGACTTCCTTCTCTTGGAGAGAAGTTGGCTGGGCAGATAATTGTCACAGGATTGTTTGCAGAATTAGTAACTCAATACTATACCAAAGCTCTTTGAAGGTCATAAGAGAACTTTTGGATACATGCTAGGAGTGATAAGAACCTATAGAAGGCTTTGCATAGATGACAGAATTCTGCTTGTGACTGACTATGGGTAACTGTGAAGAACCGATGGTAGAGGAAGGGCCTGTGCCTCTCAAATCCTATTGCAGTCATCCTGAAAAACATAATTAGGGTTTCTATGATTAGGAAAACAGAAGTAAAGATGGAGACAGATGAATGTGTTTAGAATTCACTAGACATCAGGTGAATTGGATATAGTCAAGAATGGTATGGATTAAAAAGAAAATTTCCTCCTTTTGATATCACCTGGAAAATTTCAGATTAACTGGTTTTTCCTAGCCTTATATAACTTATTCTGATAGTATGAAATTAATTGATTAATTGAAAAGCACATCTAAGGTCTCCAGCCTTTGATCTCTAACCAAAAGGATATTCTCTTTTCCTAGCAAATTCCCAATATCACTGTGTGTTTTAGAGTTGGAGTGAGATTATCAATATGGCATTTTATGTAGGTTCATTATTCAGAAACACCAAAGGCCTTTCCCCATTGAAGTACATCAAGGATGCCAGCATCCCTGGTACCCGCCTACTTATCAAAGAGGACCTTCCACAGAATGCATTAATGTAGTCTTCATGGTTTCCCTTCTTCCTGTTTCAACCAATTCTCAGTCACACTTAAAATTTGAATGAAATAACTACAAAAAGGATATATCTAGAGAACTAGAGCCCCAAAAGTTTGCCTAGACTTTGCCACATAAAATCATTTGCTCCATACTATCTTTGCTCATCAATTTTGGCTAGAAATGTCTTCATTAATAAGCACCCGTTCTGACTACCTTTCATTTCAAGACTGACATTATGGATGCCAGAAGTAGTAAAGAGTTCTCTGATAGATACGGGGTTCTTAGAAAACATGGGAAGTAATATTGGTGTGGAGGGAGATAGGCATGGAAGAGTGCAAGAAGAAGGTATAGAAATAGGAGGCAAAGGGCAGAACAATCCTAAGAAGGGGTTCAAGGGATTGTCTGAACAACTATCAAAAGAGTCAGTTCCTCAGCCAAAGCACTATCTGACTTATTGCTGAAGGATTTCATCTTGTAATGATCAGCTCTCTTAGTTTTCCTTAAATTGTGTTTTCTGACTTTAGCCATGCTAAGCCACTACTAAACTGACGTTCCCCAACTAAACTCTGGGCCAACCATCTGCCATAGATGCAGCCTGACCTGACCTTGCATAATGACAGATCTTAAATGTATGAATGCTAACTATAAACCAGGCACTCGTATCCCAGTTCTTCAACCTGGATCCCAGCAGAAATGGACAAAGTGCATCTTAAGCTGCTTTAGAGTGTTTTAACATTATATAGAAACAACACCAATGCAAGCAATAGTCAATTTTTGATGACTGTCATAGGATATGTTCTTTAACTAAAATATCAAAAGGTAAATGAATAACAAGGTATTTTAAGATATTAATAATACAGGTGTGTTTGTACAGTCCTATAATCCCAGACACTCAGGAAGTAAACCAGGAGAAGTGTAAGTTCAAGGCATGCTTCAGTTACTGTGAGGCCAAAGTCAACATGAGCAACTTAGAGACGCTTCCCTGTCTCAAAATTTAAAATAAAAGTAAGGGCTGGTGCTCTACCTCAGTGACAGAGAGCCTGCCTCCCATGTGAGAGACCTTAGGTTCAATCCTCTCTACTGGAATTCCATTCATCAAAATTCATTTTTGATTTTCACTTTAATTCTGTTACACCAGAATGCCATGTATGCTTAAGAAATTATCTGTTCACAATCAACAATTAATTCATTTTCAAACATTGTATCCAACCAACAGTAGCCAGGTGGATTTATGTTAAAGTAATAAATTTGAAACTATACAACTCATTGAAGAATATCTCCAATTTTCCCTTAAAATAAATATCTAGCCCATACCTAAGTGGTTGAGCTAATATGAAAACCTAGCTCTTACTTAATATTTTAAAATATGGTTTTCTGCATTTAGATACTTCAAAGTGATATTTTTCCTTTAGGACTAAAAGGAAAAGCAACCCGAGTATGTCACCAACTATCAACCACCCACCTTTGGAAACTGCCATGCGTCTCTTCACAGGCATGTTTAACTCTGGTCTTACCTTCGTCTGCCAACCCCTCCTTTGTTGCTTCCTACTGCTGTCAGTTGGCATGAGTTCAAGGAATGCAAACATGTTTTAATATTAGTTCTAGCAAAGCATTAGCAGGAAGGTAAACCTCCCAGGGAAAATTCACATAATGTATTCAAAAGTCAAATATAAAATGATTTTGGATTACCGGTCCCACCGTAGGCTTCCATTCAGACTGATAATTGAGAACTGACTCTACTACTGTGTTCATAAACTACAGACCACACTTAGTCCACACAAAAAAAAAGAGATGGGTTCAGAAACACATATTAAAATAAGGAAACCAGGAGGTACTGTGAAAACAGTAGGTCTTCATAAAGAGAGAACTGGAGCTAACAAACGGTTTTAGTTTTTTTTTTTTTTTCCTGCGTGAGACTATGAAGTTTTCAATGATATGCAGGCAGAAGCAAGATGAAATTATAGCTCTCAGACACTTTATAATTCTGAAACAGATATGTGATTGATTGCAAGGTGGCATTGCTGCTGGCAGTTTTTGTCGGCACATTTTGATGATACGGTTTCTTAGGTGAACTTCAAGCACACCGGTGACACGCACCACGGTTCAGACACATTGAATGATTCTGAAGCTAATAATTTATGAGAGCTTTTGGAGCAAGTTATTAGATTTGAGTCAAGAGAGATTTATTTTGTTTAATCCTAGGTTCCTTGCTGTGTGCTCTGTTTATCTCATCCGATGTTGCTGGTAAACAAATATGTACAACTTGAATGCACATGGATCCCTGTATAACAATAGCACCTCCCGCACCTGCCAAGGTCTTAACTATCGCACCAGAAACACACATTCTTTGTAGCCACATTGTATCTGAGATAAGACAGATAGAACAAGGCATCTCAAGATTCCCCCAAGGAGCAATTAAAAGGAAAACGACACCATTTGCCCTTATTTTGGGCACTACAGGATCATCCATCTCCAAATTTATGAACTTCCTGGTGATTTTATTTGATGATACTAGTTGGATTTAGAAAGTGTTGAGCTTCCGTGAGGCTTTGAGAGTCCTTAAAGCCATTTTAATAAATGACAACACAATATTTTCAAATTTTACAATTATCTGTCTTGGTCTTCTGTCTTCAAACTTCTAGAACCTCGTATTTCAGGATGTCACCTTCATTCTGCTAAACATTTATTCACTTGTGGATCGACAGGAAATGCAAAGGCCTTGCCAGTCAAGCTCTAAATCCAATTATTAGAAGAATCTTTGGCCCATATTTTACTTTTAGTGTCTGATGATGGCTGTCTATAGATTATAGTAACTAAATGCATAATCTTTTTAATGTTAGAGTTGACTATGAGTAGAAAGAAATTTTGCATGTATAAACTTATTTTATGCAGTATTCTTGTTTCTTACCTCTGGTTTTCTAGTTGCGTTGTGTTTTGTTATTTGTTGGACTTGCAGGAAGAAGTAACCCTGCGAGGTTCTCTGTCACTTTTACATTGTTGCAGCCATTGTTCTTTGTCCATAAAAGAGATCCATGGAGAGGCATGATTGTTCTTCCAAAAACATGTGCATAGGGACAGTGGGACCAGTCTCCTCACTTTGTCTTTAGAATACGCACAGAAAGCCTTCATGCATGGCCTATTATTGCCGTTGCTGGCCTGGCATTTTCTCTCTAGTGGGCATTGCAAGTATTTGTGTTCTTATCCATTGTGTACAAAGCTGTTGTGTGTGTGAGCATCCTCTGGAGACGGGTCTGTTCAAATGGTAGCTCATGTCCTCACCCTCCAGGAACATGCTGCTTTCTTTGCCTTCCCTTTACCTTCTGAGTAGTCAAAAATGCATTACAATATTTAGGAAACCTGGGATCACAGCATTACTGCCTGGCCATCATGAAAAGTCAGCATATGAAGACTAATTTGTCATTAAAAGCACTTTGTTCATTATATTGATTATTTTAGGGGAAAGTAATTAAACTGGAATGTCACCTTAGAGAAGTCCAGGTCTTCCTAGACAGGGGTTAGCTAATAGATGCTGGGGGTTTTCGCAAATACAAACAGCCTGCCCTCTCTCTAGGCTTTTACCTTAATGTGATTTGGTTTTGTTTGGAGGGAATGGTGTTACTTCTGTTGCTCTCACCACCTCTGTTTCCCCCCCACCCCCCTGAACATTGTTTGTGGTAACACCAATCTCTGAGACAATATGGACTCAAACACCTTCACCAATAATTTCTGTCCAGGGACAGAAACCTGTTACCCTCTCATTTTACTCAGTTGCCCTTAAATATAAAGAGACAATCAAGAGTCTCAACACTTAGGGGAAAAATTGTTTAGGGCAAAAGCAGAAAAGCAGAACAAAATTAGAAAATTGAAAAAGGGCGCAAGTGGAGGTGGCAGAACATTCCAAATGAAGTATAACTAATATGTTCAGAAACTTAAATGGTATTTTATAGAGAGAAAGAAATAATGCCTTTGAAATGTCAGAAGTTTAGAAAGTAATACTACCTTTGACAAATGAAGTTGAAGCAATCTCTTGAAAAAGTTTTAAAAAAAATGTAATAGAATAATCTAAATTATTTAGAAGATCAATCCAGGGCATGTAATATCAACCTAATAAAAATTCAAAAAATTTAAAGAGAAAATGGGAGTTCACAAGTCATTTATGAATATGCAAAAATCATTCAAGTATTGAAAGCCTCTCATAAAATGTAAAAGCCCTGTCAATGTTCTGGTCATAGGACTGAAAAAATAATCATAAATACTTCTACAGATAATTCGTTACAATGTCAATTAAATGCCAGGCTGTTCTTCACATCAAAAACTGGGCCACTTTTGACCAATGTCAGAATTGGTTGGAGTTTATTATTCAATATCTTAAAATGATGTTTTCCCTAATGATGGCTCCACTTTCACAAGCTTGATCCTTTTTTTTCCCCTTTTATCCCACCAAGACAATGCAAATCAACTGAGCAAAGGTCTCAGGGAAATGGTTCTCCATGTGCCACCCTTGGGAAGCTTTTGCAGCTTTTCATCACTCAACCATGAGACTAAGCTTAGAAATGGAGAATTGACTGGCAGCTCCAACAGAAAGAAAACACCCTTCTCAGAACATTAACAGAGACATATCACAGGACAAAAGAGATGATTTCGTTGGAGTAAATATCAATTATTGCCAGTGATTACTGATTTTTAGTGATTGTTCTTCAGGACTTTTGCTAACTACAGTTAAAGGCAAAAAGGCTATGAAAATTAGATGATAAGATAGATAGATAGATAGATAGATAGATAGATAGATAGATAGAGATAGATAAATGGATAGATGATAGATAAAAAGAAAGGTAAATGATAGATAAGAGATAAACACATAGATGGTAGATAATATATAAATGCACGGAAAAACATAGATACATAAATAGATGATAGATAGATAAGATATATAACTAAAAAAAGTAAGAAAATTAATGATAATACTTATTCTAAATGTTTTTTCTTAGAATCGAGGAAAACCAAAATATATTTGAAGCCCAAAGAGGAGAGATACTCATTTCAGCCAGAGGAATCCTCCTAGTGGGATCAACACCATGGAAATGGTCTGAGGTTTTTTTTTTCCTCCTTCTAAAATTGACAGTGGGAATGCTCAAAATCCCACCTAGTTTTTCACCTTGGACAAACATACATTCTCCATTGCTTGTCTCGTGCTCTCCCCTCCCCACCACAGGTGAGGCTGCAGAACCAGACACTCCTATTAATGAAGAGGTTTGAACAATTGACAGCTCAAGTGGATGAGCACCCATTTGGATTGCAAGACTGAGGAGCCTCTCCAAGGTTCCAAAGTAGAGAAAGGGGGTGGCTTGCACTGTTCATGCAGGGAGAGGTGCTGTCAGTCAATCTCTATTTTTCCCTTCAACTTCAAGGCAGGAACATAGATTGGTAGTGTTTTTAGTCTTATCATCATTGTTAATACTTGGGCCTGCTCATCCTGTGCTTCTTGACAAAACACACTTCATGAGGCTGAAGAGCTTGCCTGACAGATTACCACAAGTCACTTCCTTCCTGGATGCACACATATATGATGTACCAGGCTCAGCACTCCCTATGTGTGTGATTAAGTTTTTTCTTTTTTTCTGAGTATGCTTAGATTTTTTTCTCTTAAATATGAATATTTATATGAATGGTATATTGCACAATCATTGCACATTTTTACATCGTTCAAGTTCTCAAATAATAACAAGATTTTTATTTTCATGAAGTCATAAAAAGGTGTAGAGTGATTCTGTTCTTCCCTCTTTTCAGAGGGTGGCTCCTCAAGTCATCTTTGCTGAATGGTATTCAATGCTTGCCTGGCCTGGATGGGCACATTTGCATCCCTTTTAGGACACTTTGGGAAAGATAGCATTACATTTGTTTCCTCAGCCTATAAAATGCGGAATTTGGATTTCATACTCTATAAATATCTTTTCAGCACTAAAGCTTTCTGAATTTGGTACACCTAATACCCAAATGTGGTTTTAGAAATCCACACTTTTTTTTCTCTTTTAACAGCTTAAAGATATAATGCATATAATGTGTCTCGTCAGCATTTCCCATGGTGGCAGAAGTGCTTGGAGTTCATTTTGCACTTCTGGTTTTCCAATAAAGTGTTAGGTAACACTTTCAATTGACTAAGAAATGTGGTAACCTAAACATCAGAGTTACAGTGTGTAGCAGGCAGCATGCTTTAATGGAAATCACAAACTATCTTGTCAGAAAGTCCATAGAACAACTTTGTTCATGAGAACTGAATGCTATGTTTTCACAAATGTACAATTCAAATTATGGTGACACTAATCC
>CABHPP010140151.1:35657-48985 GCA_902168425.1 Peromyscus attwateri
ACTTTCCTGGGGGGAAATATCAGAACATTTTTATTTTTATCTCAATCACTCCAGAAAACTTCATGGAGAATAGTCTCTGTCAGTGATATAGGGCAATTGTTGTCCCAAATAGTATTTGAAAAGAGATGGCCTAAATTGTCAATATACTGTGCTGGGAAACGGTGAATAAAATGATTCAGTGATAAATCCAAACTTTCTTTGAAGTGGAGTTGCTAATTTTTCCTTCTTTTATTTTTCCTCACCAATAAAGCAGTTAATAGATATTCCTACCCATACATTTTTTTCTAGTAAATATTGTGACAGAGTAGGGTTTTTCAAAATATTCAAGATGCTTCTCTTGAGCTTCAAGTGCTTATGGCATAAATCATTTTCACATTTCCAATTATTTTCATGGATTTTAACGTGAAGAACTCTAATCATAACTCTGTGGTAAAAAAAAAAAAAAGAAAAACCATTTTATTTCTTAGTGTGAATACTAGACAGTATCAAGGATATCCTAGGAAAGAGGAGAAAATAGGATAAGGTAAGTTTTTATTAATTCATTAGAAAATAGTTATGAAATAAGCCATCCTTGATGTCTCAAATGGCCAGATTTGTAGCACTTTGCTCTTTGACAGGAAAGATCTCTTCATTTTCCCCAGGTCGAGGATGGCATGATTAAGTGCCTTAGAAGGAGGATCATCACACAAACATTGCCTGTGTCCTTATTACTTGCAGCACCTTGCCAGTGTCCCCTCCTTCATTGTTCTGAAGTCATGGCGCAGTAGATGCAGGTTTGCTGGTGAATGCAAAGTCTCTAATCCCTGACTCCATCCTCATTAGTTCTTGGTAAGAGCTTGCTCAAAGCACTCACTAAAGTCCTGTCAGCTCGTAATGATTTTCTATAAACCAAAAGCTTCTATGAATTATTATTTTCAGAACATGCCATATCGCAGGCTCTAGCTTTGTATATTTTCTGCATTTCCAGTCACTAGGGGGAAAAGCAGGCTTTATTATGTTATCAGTGTTTGAGAAGAGAAAGATTTACCGCATTAAAGATTAAGAGAGGGAAATTGCAGAAGTGAGAATGTGGGGAAGGCAGCAAAATGACCTCCTTAAAACAAACTCCTAAGGTACAGAAACATTTCTGTATCCACATTATTTGCCATTGGTTTGGTGGCTCATTTGAGTGTATAATTTAGAGAGATTCCCCACATAGGCATGCATATGTACTCATTCATGCATGCCCACACCCAGGCATGCATACACACCCACATTCTTCTGGACAAGCTGAGATAGGTTGATGGTCTCTCTCTGAATTCCCTTAAAAAGCTATCAGGTTTTGGTTCTGCCTTACCAGGGCTTATTTGACTTAAGGCGCTGCTCTTTCTGTCTAAGTGCTGTTGTTCTTGGCAGATGTGGGTTTGTGATTAGGAGAACATGATGCAATTATTCAAGTCCCTGTACCCTAGAGTCCTCCTCCTGAAGAAGGAAAGAATTCCAAAGCTTCTTTGGAAATCACTCTCCCTCTCTTCCTGTGCCCTAGCTCTTTCATTCACTCCTCCTCTCTCTGCCCCTTCATAGAATAAGTATGCGGTAGGCCTTGGGAATTCAGAAATGAAGGAGATAGGTCAGGTTCTTGTCTTCATGAAGGTCACATTTTGGCCCATCATACTGCCAGATATTACTAATATAACGGTGGGGGGGGGCCCACAGTTGCCCTGCTGGCCAGCCTGTAATTCAGGTCTTCTCCGTGTGTGTACCCCATTCTTGTGAACAATTGCTGATACTATTGCTGCTCACTTTCAGCTTCTCCAACCCTGCCCCAGATTCAACTTCAGCTACTGACTTTGCTTCTTTTTACCACCACTTACCGCTCTTGTTATGCCCAGATCATGGGGACCCCCAAAAGACCACCACAGAGACCGAATCCCGTATGTAAAAGCAAAGAGCCTTTATTTCAAGCTCCAAGCTTGGTCTCTCTGTCTGTTCGACACAGCAACGAGCTCAGGTGGGGCAGAGTTTTTATCATAGCAGAGGTTGGGGTGAAGGAATTTCCAGGGTCCAGGACCCTGATTGGCTGACAATTGTCTAGAGGTATCTGTAAAACAAAAATAGGTGTGTGGTAGACTCAAGGACATCTGGCCACCTTATCTAATGGTTAGAATGTTTGGGATGTCAGGTACTTCTTCATCCCTGGGTGGATCCCTGGGTGGTATCAGCTTAAGACTTTTCCTGCATCTGGGTGTTGCCTACCAGTAAGCCTGTCACAGAAGCTGTGTCTAGGCCCCTAAGCCTGTCATGGCTGCTGTGTGGTCAAGCTGTTTTGGGGCCCTCCACACTCTGACGACCGAAATTTAACACAATGACCCGATGACCCTGCATTTGGTGTGGCAGGAGGAAGAGGATATACTAGAAGTGATCAAATGGAGCAAGAGTTAGAAGTCAGCTCGGTGAGGGCAAGTAGGTGTGTACAACTAGGTTAATATTTGGAAGCTATTCAACTATTGGACAGAAACCATGTTAAAGTGACCAGGACTTAGGTTATTGAGGATTGTATTAGAAAGCTGCAGAGATCTACCCAGTGTCAGCTACGGCCAAGCGGAAAACTAGTGCAAGAGGACATTTGACAGAAGAGATTTAAAGTCGGGAAGATGAGGAAAGAATACAGTTTCCTTCCTGCTAATAATCTACTCAGCTAGATTTCTGCACGAAATTGGTTACATATCATGCACTGTTATGCATATACTAACAGTTTGATGATAAACATGAAAATAATAATGCTACTGTGACTTACGATGAGCACGAATTGAGAAGATTCAGGGTGTTCTCATCAATTTCTGAACTGAAGGAATACTCTCCATAGAATTAAAAATAGTGCAAACTATCTTTGCATGGTGATTATCACAAGACAGAGATTCCTTCCACTTCCAGGGTCTAGTCTCCATGTTACCTTGTGAATAGTCTTAAAACCTTGTTATTAATTTAGTTGATTTAATTGTTCATGGGGAATGGTGTGCCAATAAAAGAAGAATGCCTGTTACACAGTTATGAGTCTCAAGACATTTAAAATGGAATAGGTTTCATACTGATATTAAGAATTCACTAAAGTTTGACTACTTTAAAGTCTGAGCCTACACGGAAGCAAGTTATCCATAAGGAACAAGACTCCCCAAGCCTATCCAGCCCAAGCAGCTTTACAGAAGAAGGAGTGGGTTTAACTCCCGTGTCAGTATCTTTTGTAAAATCTGTTTACTTTGAGCTATCAGACATTTAATATTCCCTTTAACCAGAGTTGTCTTTAAAATTCCTATCGTACAGAAATTAATAACCTCGCGTGTTTATCACTTGATAGACCTGCTTTGAAGTATGAGCCAGCTCTAGCAGCACATCAGCTTTCACTAAGAACACCAACCCACAGGCCAACCCTCACTGAATGACTCCTGGGTGGTAAGAGGACACAATCCTCGGAATAGGTTGCTATTTTTTCAGCCTTATAATCATGAAGAAAGTACTATTCTTTTCCTCAGATGAGAAGTGCATGTATGGTAAGCAGGTGGGAGAGGGAGAGAGAGAGAGAGAGAGAGAGATTTTAAGAAGTTTTCACAGCAGCCCAGGGACACACAGCTAGTAACTACTACAAAATAGGATAGTGATTGAGTTCCATCTCGCTGTAGGATCTGTATCTCTGTGATCATCCACAAACATTCAGTTGCTTCTCACTCTGAGAGGAAAGTAAGTTATTTAGCCTTTTTAGTCATGTGATGTGTTTATTTCAATGAAATTCTGTTTGTAGAAATTTGAAATTGAATTGACATGACAGTAGGCGGTCCTCTTTGATTGGAAAACTTAATTATTGGCATAAGCAAATTAGTTAATTTACAGATTTGCATGGAAAATTATTTCTATTCCCAACCTGGAATTTTCCTTGCCTGTGAATCAGGTTAAGGAAATTTTGGCACAAACCCCTTTTAACAGGCTAAATATTATAAATGTCAGTGTAGATCTTCTCCAACACTTATCAGTCAGTTCTCTATTCCACATAGCCAAGAGCACTTGTATCTTGTAGCTAGCTGCCTTTCTCCAGTCTCTTTGAACATTGGAGTTCCTTCTATATCCAAAAAAATTTGACTAGACCTTGTATAGAAAGAAAGAATGTGAAAGGTCACACCAGAAGAGATCTGGAATTGGCTTATGTCTCCTATGCTAGCATAACCTTGATGGACTCTCGAGTGCATGACCACATGCTATCTTAGGACAAGGGATCATGAAATTTGACTCTTAAACTAAAAACAGAACATGAGTATTGATAGCTAGTTACCTAGCTGGGCCCAGCCATGGCCAGCTGGCAGATCAAAAGGTTTCAGTTCAAAATGCATTTTCCATATGCTTTGGTGTTCCATATTATCTTTAAAAAGTTTTATTCTTTGTATATTTATTTTTAATGCTTTTTTGCTCTAAATTTATAGACAGTGTGATTTATGTTGCCAAAAAAAAAAAAACCACACTGGTAACCATAAAAAATATTTATAAATTAATTTTATTTAGCATTTTTCTCTTTAACTTTAGAGAAACTTGGCTGTCTGTTTTCCCCTACATATATCTTTAGGGCCTGACACAATTTTTATTTTGTAAGAGTCTGAGGCATGGAACTGAAGCAGAATTTATGCATGATAACTTACTAATTGACTATTCAATATATTCTAATTCGTGAGTTTTTCATAAAATCAAGTAATGTAGAACATATCAATTTTACAGCATAAATTTATGAGTATTTGACAAGAATTTATTAAAGTGTAACTCACATTCACATACCCTCACATATTGCTGTTCTAACAGTGAACTAAGAAACTTTGGTTCTAAGAATCAAGCAAAAGAGTTTCAAAGTTCATATCATTTTTAGAAAATCGTTTACTCAACATTTTTTTTCTATCACAACCAAGTTTAACGTGCATTCTTAGTCAGAGGCTTTATTTACTATATAAATACGGCCCATGTGAATGCATCTGTGGTTTCTTGCTTTCTATCCTCTCACCTCAATTCTTTCTTATTATGGATTACTCATCCTGAGTGTTGATGCATTGTTGGTAAAATTATTCTGTTAGTCTTGTCTCAGTGGGTCATTACCATGAGATTTCATAACGTTTTCCATTTGTGCTTTTGTAAAATTGTGCATTGTCTTCATTTTTTTAAGTTTAGACTTTATAACTCGCAACATCTCAAGTGCATAGTACACCAAATTCAGTTTAATGAGAAAATGTAACCTTTTTTACCCTATGAAAGCTCTCCAAAACTCTTTGATTTCATATAATATTCCCTCTTTCCCCTACAGCCTTGATGTAGAAATCCTTGTTATTAATGGTGGTTTAGTCATAGATATAGCTGAAATTTTGACTCTAGTATTTTCTTTTAAAAAATTTTCACGTATGTGGTCTTTTCCCCTTAACCCCCTGGATGAAAAAAATTAAATATATGTAGTCAAAAGAATAATATTAGGAAATGATATCAGAGTTGCACAGCATGAATGGGGCATATAGTGTTATTTGTTTAATGAATAAACAAGACTTCAGAGTTGTTCTATCCATCTATTTTCCTCTCTTTTGTGTGCACAGTAAACAGGGACAATGTACCCAGATGTTCGTATTTAGAAGGGACTGCCTGGTCCGCACATCCTCACCAGAAGCCAATTTCATTCATTGAGGCAATAGCATAGATGTCATCAGCTTCAAAAGTAATAGCCACCTTTCCAACTTTTTATGTGTGAGATAGGCTTAAAAGTTTAAAAATAAACATTTTAAATATATTTAAAATTTTAAGTTGTTTGGGAGTTTATTCATAAACATTTGCATATAATGGGCATTGCACATCACTCTAACTATTTCTATATAAATTAAGATATAGACAATAACATAGTATGTCTTACTGGATTTACAGAAGTACAGACACTTAGGAGAATGAACCCTCAAGGTGTGTTGAGACAAGAAGAGGGCCACAGTGGCTCAGGTGTTTCTGTGGCTATTCCTGAAGCCAACAGAATTCCTTCAAATGATAGTGGGTTTACTGTGTTTAAAGATCCCCCATGTAGTTGGGAGATGTAACCCTCTGGAGATTTTGAAGGGATTTGATTTTTTGATGCCTAAGTACTATTGAGAAGGTTCAGATATTGAAGAAGTGTATGAAAAAAATCTATATGAAAGATCAATTTCACAAGTACTTTGTAAAGGCATCAGATGAGAGTCTCACTTGACAAAAAATATAGAAGTTCTTTGCCAAAAATTTGTCAACACACTCGATCTTGGGGACAAAAATATAGATTTGAAGTTGGAGAGTATGACATGATGTCAAAGCACTGATTGCTCCACAATTGAGTTCAACAATGAAGTCTGAGATGCTTGCAAAACCCACAGCTGATATGATTCCTGACATGAATAAACAGTCCAGCCACGGCTCTGCTAAGATGAAAATCTGTATCATGACATGGGTAATAAATTAGTTTATGAACTATTCAATAGAGGATTATAAACTATTAGCCAAGCACTTATGAAAACCCTCTCTCATAAACCATTCCATAATCCAAGCAGACAGTTTTCTGTCAGTCCAAATGGATGCCTTTATGGTCTACAGGTATGCCTGGGAGAACCGTTCTGTGTTATTAGTGGTGGCAGCCATGCCTGTGTTATAAGGACGTAACATTTATCAACAGTCAGCGTTCTGCAAAGAACATGGGCACACCTGGCAGTTCTCCAAATGCACAGATCTCTATAGCTGACTGCAGTGGAGTATGAGCCAAGCTGAAGATGCTTGGGTTAATCAAATAAGAATACCTTGCATGCACGGACAACCTTAAAAGAATTAAAATATGATAATATCTAATTTTCAAGAAATACCCATTGTAACCATTGCTTAATGTTTGATAATGTCAAAGGCATTTGCATTTGGTACTTAGAAAGAATCAGAAATATAATTATGGATCCTGATGATTATTTTGCTGTAAATATGCTGAAGTGAGGATAGCTAAGCTTTTTTGGCAGCTCATGGAACCATTCAACCTTTGTTTATCTTTTATCATTGATATTTCAGAGGGTAGAACCAAAGATTTAACTTAAGGATTTGATTTGCTTTTCAAATTAAATAAATTATCTACAATTCCAGTGAGTATGGATAAGCAAAGTGCTTCCTAAAGGGTAATTGGAGTAATTATCCACTAATGATGAAGGGGAAACATTAGGATTTAAAATGTGTTTCTTCTGATAATTTCTGATGATCTACTAAGTATTCAGTGATATAATCCTGAGACCAAAATAAAGGAACTATTATTTCAAGAACAAAAAACAAAACAAAACAAAAAAGAAAAACTCCCAAAATGAAAGTGTGTATTGACCTATGAATCAGAATTGATCTAATACATTTTGCAGCCTATTTTATTTTATTCATTTTTCTTTATTAAGAAATTTTCTACTCACTCTACATAGCACCCACAGATCCCCCCTCCTCCCTCCTCCCATCTCCCAATCCTCCCTCCCAAGCCACCTCACATCCCCACATCCCTCAAATCAAGGTCTCCCATGGAGAGTCACCAGAGCCAGGCACACTGAGCCTAGGCAGGTCCAAGCCCCTCCCCACTGCACCAACATTTTGCAGCCTATTTTAAACTCTGGCTTATTTTTTTTTCTATAAGATTCTCACAGATGCTACCATGGAATTGCCATTAAATTATTTCTAGACTCAGACAACATGAGTTCAAAACCCAGCTCTACCAATCACCATTTTTGTGACTAAAGGCAGTATATTAGTATTTTTCCAATCTTCATTTTAAAACTTGTCATCATTATCTTACTTTTATTAAAGTAGAATGAGTTAATATGTCTAACATAGAATAACACATGGCATATAATAAATTCTGGAAAATTGTTAATTTATTGACTTATAAGCTATTAATGTTCAGTTTCCTCTGACATGTCAGAAGGACAAGGCACTTCTGTTAATTACCAATACTTATTCCATTCATGAGGGCCTAAAACCCTAGAGAGACCCAGTACTCTCATTTTGAGAGTTGTGGTCTGAGTATATGGATTTTACAGGGACACAGACATTCATTGTATAGTATGAGTGTTAAAGTATATGCTTTGTAAAATTATTTTTAAAGTAATACCTACACATGAAGAAGAAATTGAATACTACATAAGAATATGTAGGGAAGCTCATCCAGTTCCCCACCCCTACTGCAAGCTCCTCTTCATTCTGGTCACCACCTTACTCATGTGTGTGTGTGTGTGTGTGTGTGTGTGTGTGTGTGTACACATGCACACATGCAATGGGGGAATAGAGAGCATGTACTGTGAACTAGTCTCTCTCTCTCTCTCTCTCTCTCTCTCTCTCTCTCTCTCTCTCTCTCACACACACACACACACACACACACACACACACAAATACATACATACACACATGTGATGGGTGATGTTCTGTATGTTGTGAATATGTGTTGCTCTGATTGGTTGATGAATAAAGCTGTTTGGCCAATGGTGAAGCAGAATAGGGTTGGATCTGAGAGGCTGCGGGACTGTGGAGCCGTAGGAGCCAAGCGGAGCATTCACATGCATACCTACACACACTGAAACTGGGAAGAGTATATTATTCCTTTGGATACGCAGTTAGACATTTTCTTCTGATGATGGAATTCCATTGTAAGAAATGAGCATATGAAAATAAAAAGTAATGAAAGTGTTTTTTTAAGTCATTAAAATTTTCTCTAACAGGGCAACAAAAATTAACCTTTCATGTGGTTTCTGGACATTACTGTCTTACATACTGGTGCTACACACAGCAGCACGACCCTGATAGTTGAAATTTGGGGCACAAATTATACAGCTTAGACATGTGATGTGATTATGTTAGACACACAAAGCATAGTTTTAAAATAAGATGCTGTACTTGTGTTTCTAATTTTTGTTATTAATTATAGTAATCTGAATTGTGTGTTGAGTTCAAGGTCAGATGGGGCTATAAAATGAGAACCTAGTTTCAAAGGAATTGTGTGTGTGTGTGTGTGTGTGTGTGTGTGTGTTAGGGAGAATGTCTCTTCTAATTCTCTAAGTAAATTCCTTAAAATGATTTTTAAAAAGTAGAATTTCTGACTCAAAGAGGATAAGCAATACTGTAAAGCTTTTAGATATGTACTTATGTACTATCTTTTTTTGTTCTGGTCCATTGACTCAATTTATGATTTATTTAAACTGAATGATTTTTGTATATCTTAACCTTCCAATAAAGAAATGAGAAGAGGTCTTCATTAAAACACTAGCAAACCACATAGCCAGTGATGATGAAACTCATAGCTAACTTACAATGTGAATACTGCTTTTTTTTTTCCTGTTTCTGACATGATGCTCACAAGGAAAAGGATTGAGTCACAGAGATATTGCACAAGGGTAGAACAGTTGTTGAAAGTCAGGGGCATCTGAGTTGATGAACTAAGCTTTGAAATATTGAGACAAATTCCAGGTCCAGTGTGCTCAAGTGTAAGATAAAACTAACAGTATCTACTTATGTTAACTTTAAACACTGAACCTACCTACAGCATATCATACGAAAGAATATAAAAATACCTTTCCTTCATCTGTCCCTCTCAGTGGTCAGGTTGAGTCTCTCTGATATGAAGTATGGAGTATTAATAAAAGAGTTCATAGCTAAACCCAGTCAACCACTAGCACTGACCTCCCATAATTTGCAAAATATTTTTGTATCCTTAATGAAGGCATCCATTTACATAAGCCACAGTGTCCTGCTGGGCAAGTCATTGGCATTAGGCAGGTTCACCTTTACAGAATTAATGAAGCTCTACTTTTCTCTGTGTAACATCTCAGTGGGCAGATGTAGACTTTCTGATCCAACTTTCTCTCAATAAGGAAGCTATTAGCAGCTTTTACCAATATGTCTGGTCCAGTGTTAAATCTTCATATCCAAGGACCCCTAAATCCCCAGATATGTAGCAAGTTAATACTTCAGCTTGCTGATTTATTTCTGAATATGTAGCTTCCTACTAAGAAAATGTATAGGTTGTTCATACTGTTTACAATGGTATCATTTTTCAAAAGTGAGATTTTTTTTCTGCTCAAATGATTTCCCTAAGTTATATACCACCTTTTCTTCCAAAAATTGTCCTATGACTATTAGAAGCCCATACTGTGGCATCCTGACATGCCTGAGATGGAACTTTATGATTTCAACCTTTTGGGAGCCATCAAAGGCTCTAGAGGACCATACTGTGGGCTAGTACAGAATGAGCAACCAAGAGTGGCACTGTGGAATGCCTGAGATGGAACTCTATGTATGATTTCAATCTTTTGGGAGCAATCGAAGGCTCCTTTACATGTTGAAACTCAGGAATTCTAAAAAGAAACATGTTTGAGAAATGAATTTCACTGGTTACTCTCTGCTAAGGTGTATGCTACATTTACTTATGAGTTTTTGTCTACTTGACACAAGCTAGAGTCACAAGGACCAGGGAAAGTCAACTGAGGAATTGCCTCCACTGGATTAGCCTTGAGCATGTGGGGGTGGGAGTGGCATTTTCTTGATTGGTGATTTCTGTGAACGTGAACAACAGAGCCATCCCAAGCAGGTGAAACCGAGTTGTATAAGAAATCAAGCTGAGCAAGTCATGGAAAGAGCAAGCCAGTGATTGGTATTCCGTCTGTGGCACCTGCTTCAGTTTTGGCCTTCAAGTTCCTGTCTTGAGTTCCTACCTTGACGAGATTATAAACTATGAGATGTAATACGCCCTTTCTTCCACTGGTTGCTTTGGGCCTGGCATTTATCACAGCAGCAAAAGGCTAACTAATACACCAAGTTTTAGAGATCAAGGCAATATGGCCAATAACAAGAAAATCCTGTAGTGTGGAAGACAATGTTGTGTGATAAACTGTTTCCTAGAGAGATGAAACACATACATCTACTCATCCCAGAGAGGGAACACACAACAGACCAAATCACAGATACTAACAAACCCCAACTCAGTGAATCAATGAGTCTTATTGGAGTTACAGGAGCAGAAATAACTCCAACACAGCTGCACCACCAAAGCCCATCCCCAGCATGGTGAGAGCTCATGAATCTGGGAACCTGGAGCACACTGCGCAGCTTGAAGCGGCTCAACAAGTTAGAGGGTGTCCTTCCCAGGTGCCTAAGTTGGTCTAAACCTCCTCCAGGCAACGTCTTATCTCAGAGGCTCCTTTGCAGCTTTTCTCCTCTGATGCTGTTCTTTGCAGCTCAGCTTCTTTCCTTCTGGGGCAGTCCCTCAGCTTTTATTGCTTACTCTGGCAGGGAGGGAGGTAGTGAATCTGGTCAGTTTCAGGAAATTCCTGCAGCTATTTTGAGTTATTTACCTCCCTGCTTAAGGTACTTCCTATAGGATGGAATGTTTTAATCTCAGAGGATACTGTTATACAACAGACAGGTATATAAATAATAAAAGCAATATAATAAGCCAATGATATAGTCTTTATGAGAGATGATCAGGACACATAGAAGAATTTATAGTACACGTGGAATAATAGACATGCAGTGTAGGCAGAGTTTTCCTGCTGTAACTACCTGTTTCCAAATAACTGACACAGAGGTTTAAGATTATTTATAAATATTTGGCCGATAGCTCAGGCTTGTTACTAGCTAACTCCTACAGTTAACCCATTGTTCTTGTCTATGCTTTGCCTCGTGGCTCATGGCTTGTTACCTCATTTTCTAAATGTCCTGCTTCCTAGGTGGCTGGCTGGCATCTCTCCTGACTCCACCCTTCTTCATCCCAGTATTCTCAGTTTGATTGTCCTGCCTAACTTTATCCTGTCTTGCTATAGGCCAATCAGCTTCTTTATTAACCAATGAGAGTAATACATATTCATGGTCTACAGAAGGATAATTCCACAGCAATGCAAATACTATATTATAGGGATGTAGAAAAGAGCATATAGCACATTTATAGGACAGAGGCTAACAGAGTGGCTCCCCACAGAAAGAAACAGCTGGGCAAAATCTTAAAAGAATGTACCCATTATGTATACAATGAATTATAGAATTTTACTGAAAATATAGCCAGATTTGTTTTTCTATGCTACATTATCTGTGTCAGCTTTATACTAGATAATCATATGTAGAAGTACATTTTAATTAATAAAGTCATTTATAAAAATGATATTATTACATAGTTTAAAATGGAAAAGTCTATGATTTTTTTACTTAAGAAAAATTATTGAATTTATTCATAATGCTCAGAAGAGTTCTAAAATAGTTGAATGAAGAATGACACACAGTAGACAGTAGGTGACTACAAAATGATTATCAAATTTATTGATTTGAAATAGATGGGAAACCAACTGCAAATATATTGTTTTAATCTGAGAGAGAGAGTATAGAAATCATATACTTCTACATACAAATGACATCACCAAATGACCTCTACAGGACTCAGTCCTCCAAAGATATTTATTGATGTGTGACAAAGGAAAGTTTTTTTGTATCCAAATGACTTAGGGAAACATGAGTTGAAATAAAATCAGAGAGATTTTCTTTATAAGACTTCTTAGGCCGGGCGGTGGTGGCGCACGCCTTTAATCCCAGCACTCGGGAGGCAGAGGCAGGCAGATCTCTGTGAGTTCGAGGCCAGCCTGGTCTACCAAGTGAGTTCCAGGAGAGGCGCAAAGCTACACAGAGAAACCCTGTCTCAAAAAACCAAAAAAAAAAAAAAAAAAAAAAAAAGACTTCTTTGAACTGTCAATAAATGATGCCTTAGTTTCCTTGAATTACTGAGCAGGGAAATTGTGTTCTCTAGAACACCTAATAAGGCATCCTGCCATGAGGTGTATAGGAAAATTTTCAATAAAGGGAGTTATACAAGCCAACAAAATCAAATTCTTCTAAACAAGATTTTTAAAATATCATTTCCCTATTACTAAATTGAAATTCAATCTTGGGTTTTCATTCCACTTGACTGAAAAGATCTTTGTAAGTTCAATATCTGGTGCCATCAATTAGAGATGGTTCACTCCCCACCCCCTACCTCAGTGCAGCATTAGAGCCCTGGGCAGTTTGTGAGATCATGGTGTTAGAAGACATATGGTTCTCATCTGGTAACTGTCCACACAGCTACCAGCTGTGGTTTATAAGATTCATCTGGTTTTCAGTTTTGTTACTATTCTCTGGGATGTCTGGCTTTCCAGCTGTCTACCCAGCTATCCATTCACACTACATCTAAGTCAGAGTCATCCCTTTTCATTCAGAAACCTTTTCAGGTCAGCTAACAATTTCTTAGTTGATTTCTGGGTCTTTCTTGAAACTATGGCAAGGTAAGTGTTTTC
>CABHPP010140152.1:9344-26374 GCA_902168425.1 Peromyscus attwateri
CACTGAGGTCCAGAGGACAACTCTGGGGAGTCAGCTCTCTTCTTTAGGGGGTTCCAGGGATGGAACTGGGGACCCCAGGCTTGCGCTACACTTGTTGAGCCACCTCACTGTTCTAGAGGAACTTTTTTAAAAACACCAACACCGGAGCTAGAGATGGCTTAGTGTTTAAGAGTACAGACTGTTCTTGCAAAGGACCTCAGTTCAGTTCCCATCACCCACATAGGGTGCCTCACAGCAACCTGTAACTGCAGCTTGAGGAGACCCAATGCCTCTGTGAGCACCTCCACTTACATACACAAACCCACACACAGACAAACAAATACACATTAAAATAAAAAAATTGACCTTAAAAAACAGTTTTTAATTCCATGACCTTAAGAAATTACTTATTTCATGTACATTGGTGGTTTTGCCTGCATGTATGTCTGTGTGAGGGTGCTGGATCCCCTGGAACTGGAGTCACAGACAGTTGTGAGCTGCCATGTGAGTGCTGGGAATTGAACCCAGGTCCTCTGGAGGAACAGCCAGTGCTCTTAAGCACTGAGCCATCTCCCCAGCCTTTAATTCCAGCAAAACAAACCAAAGACAAACAAACACAAATACCTGGGCCCCAAACCCAGTATATCATGTGATTTTATTGTATACTCAAGACTGAGAACTAACAGTGTATAATTTTTTTTCCCTGAGACAGGGTTTCTCTGTGTAGTCCTAGCTGTCCTAGAACTTGCTCTGAAGACCAGGCTGGCCTCGAACTCACAGCGATCTGCCTGCCTCAACAGTGTCTAGTTTAGGTCAGATTCTTCCCAAGTTTGACTTGTATGTTTTGAGTTTTCTGTAGCTAATGCACCATCCTAATGAACAGATAAGCCCATTCCTCTCTCATGTTCAAGGGGAAGGATGCAGCCAGACCGAGCAGAACCTCTACCATAACTATGCTACGTGATGAGACCATGAGAAAGGTGGCTGAGCCAGTGACGAGGCTCAGTGGTGGAGGCTCCTGCCTTTCCGACTGTTGTCAACTTGAGTTTAGAAGACTAGAGACGCCCTGCATGTGTGACGCGACTCTACTGGGGCACAGGATGGCAGAAAAAGCAAAACCAACAATGATGCGGGTATCGTGATGCACACCTGTAGCACACAGGGGGCTGAGGCAAAAGGGTTAGGAATTCAAGGAAAGCAGGGGCTACATAGGGAGTCCCAGACATGCCGGGCGGTGGTGGTGCACGCCTTTAGTCTTAGTACTCAGGAGGCAGAGGCAGGTGGATCTCTGAGTTCAAGGCCAGCCTGGTCTACAGAGAGTTCCAGGACAGCTAGGGCTACCTACACAGATAAACCCTGTCTCAAAAACCAAAAAAGTTCCAGGCAAGCCTGGGCTATATACAATGAGACTTTGTTTCAAAGAAACACACACCTACACCACAATGAAGATGACTGTGGTCAGGGTAGTAGACTGGAAAGACACAAAAGGAAACCCATGGTTAATAAAATCTTAAAGTGAGCCTCTGGGTATTTGCTGATGCAAATCATCTTAGGGAGAGTGAGTACCCAAAGGAGAAAATGAAACTCTCGCTCCCTAACAGCTGTACAGGAAAAAGCCCTGGAGGTTGAACCTGAAACAGTAACTGAGACCAGCGAGATGCTTAGTGAGTAGAGCACTCTCCACCATCCTCATGGCCTGAATTTGATCCCTATGAACCACAAGGTGGAAAGACAGATCCAAATCCGGAAAGTTGACCTGACCCTAATACACCTCAGGAACATTCACAAACGCACGCATGCACACACACACACACACACACACACACACACACACACACACACACACCAGGCATACTACATACTCACACTACATACACACTACACACAGATGCACGCTACATACACACATGCATACTACACATACATACATACACACACACACACACACACACACACACACACACACATACCACAGCTTACATAGAAGAATAAATGTTTTTCAAAAAGAAAGGCCAACTCTACCTTCTTTTTTTACTTTGGTGGTGACATTTTGTGTTTCTGACCATCGTTCCACAATTTCCTTACAGATATCAAGGAGTGAATCTTCTTCCTAGTTGGAAAAGCATGCCAGTTAATTTCCTGAAAAGCCTTCAAAAATAACAGCAAACCAAGAAAGGCATGTGCAGAACACCACTCTCCCCTCTGGAAAAGAGAAGAAACCCTGGAGGGCCTAGGCCACAGCAGAGTGTGCTTCTCATCTGAGTAATCCCAGAACTCACACCTGCTGGGTCCAGAGTGCCCACTCTGCCCTGCCGCTGACTTAGGGTAGCCCTCCTCAGTCTTCACTTTTTTTTATTTTTATTTTTTTTTTGAGACAGAGTTTCTCTGTGTAGTTTTGGTGCCTGTCCTGGATCTCGCTCTGTAGACCAGGCTGGCCTTGAACTCACAGAGATCCGCCTGACTCTGCCTTCCGAGTGCTGGGATTAAAGGCGTGCACTACCATCAGTCTTCACTTTTAAAGGAGGAAATGTTTCATTTTTTAATTGATAATTGTATATATTGTCTACTCTTAGGATACATTATATTACGTTTAGTTTTTTGTTTTGAGTGTGTGTGTGTGTGTGTGTGTGTGTATGTATGTGTGTGTTTGTGTGCTTATGGCGTGTGTGTGTGTGTGTGTGTGTGTGTGTGTGTGTGTGTGGTACGTGAACACAGTGTGTATGTGCTGTGACTCCTGTGGAGTTAGAGGACAACTGTGGGAGTTGGTTCCCTCCTTCTACCACATGGGTCTCAGGGATCCAACTACCGTGACAAGCGTGGCAGAAAGCACCTTTGCCACTGACCCACAGCACTGGCCTGATACTATGTACACAAATGGTTAAATCAATCTAACTAATAATTTCTTAATCCACTACTTACCAGTTTCTTGTAGGGAAACACTTAAAATCTAGTCTTTGAAACACACAATATGTTATTACATTGTTATTCATGACAGCTTCCATTCCATGCTACAGATTGCTAAAGTGTCTCTCCTCTTCCTTTGCCTAAATCTTTCTTTCTTTCTTTTCTTTCTCCTTTCTTTCTCTCTCTCTTTCTTTTTTTCTTTCTTCCTTCCTTTTTGGAGGAAAACTTTCTGACTAAATCAAAACTTTCGCCTTGCTTTGTTTCATTGGTTTTGTATTTTTTTAAGATTTTATAGCCCAGGCTAGCCTCCAACTTGTTAAGAAGCTGAGATTAGCCATGAACTCTTGATTCTTACTTCCATCTTCCAAGTGAAGGGATCAAAGGCATGTATCATCACACCCACTGTGTTTTGCTGGTATTTAGACAGGGTCACACTCTGTAGCCCAGGCTGGCCTTGATCTTATAGTAATCTTCCTCCCCTTGCCTCCCAGTATGATATCCTAATTATCCTACTTCAAACTGCAATCTATCCCTACACACCTGACCATTTTACAATGCCTCCCTTTCAAACCTAGATCCGAGTCATCTCACTGGGCCTGCGACTGTGTTTATACTGTGGGACCATTAAATCAATCTTAATCACTACCTATCATACTAACATAGGACTATAACTCAGTGGTAAAGTCTCTCCTTTCTAGAATACTCCACAATGGCAGCTGTTTCTATTTTGCTCCTCCAAGCACTTCAAGCAGTGTCAGGAAGAAAGTAATTCCATGGATTAAAAAAATATATATGATGCATCAGTCAATCATCCAGTACAAGCACCAGGTGGGGGGGGGGGGGAAAGAGTGGGGGGAGCTTTTATTTATATCATCTTATATTGTATACTACCTTGAATCTTACCTCAAATTCTCACTAACAAACTCCTAATCCCTAACAGTGAATTCATTTTGTTTCTCCAAGAATGAGCTTTCTGCAAAAGTCCAGGGCCTTTGGCACTACAGTCAAACAGAACTGTGACTCTGAAAATTCTCTGCAGAGACCACATTCTCTGTAGAAACGCTCTCGGTTGCTTCATGACAGGACTCCTGCCCCCTACAATTGCCGGCAGTTCTTCCCAGGGACAGTTCACCACATATAAATGGGGTTTCAGAAAACTATGAGAAAGTTAAACATGACATGTGAATTTGAGAGAGGGGGGAATCATCCTTAAAATGATTTCTGTCTTCTGCAGTTCATACACGAGGCAGCTAAGAACCTAATGTGTCTTGATAGTATGGCCTCTTCTACCAAGAGTCTGAACAAGCACTTGCTTCTCCTTCGCAACAGACAGACTCCATTACCGTCACCATGGAAAATACTAAGTATGAAACTCAACCTCTTCCCAGAGTCCTTAGAAACCTCACAACTGCAAATAATACCCCCAAATCCTCACCTTTCATCCTTACTTCTTCTAATCTGCAATTCAGGGTCGAAGGAAAGAACTTACCGCGCTGTATTCCCACTGAACCTCCAAGCTGCATTAGCTCTTTTCCCTTTATAGACCAAGGCTTCTTGCCAGTGGGAGCAGGGACAGCTGCAGTGTTCTGTGTCCAGCATGTTCTCATCAATGAACTGAACCTTAGTGTGTCTCTAGCATGTGTCCCATATCCAATAATTATTAGAATAATAATTTCCAATAAAGATTGGAAAAGCCTTCTGTCTGTCTATATAAAAAATGTACATGTATATTTGTATCTATGCTCACCATACCTTTTGATTCTTAGTAGTCCTTAAATATTGGCTTTTTAAAAAAAGATTTATTATGTATACAGTGTTCTGCCTGCATGTATGCCTGTGTGCCAGAAGAGGGCACCAGATCTCATTATGGATGGTTGTGAGTTACCATGTAGTTGCTGAGAATTGAACTCAGGACCTCTGGAAGAACAGCCAGTGCTCTTAACTGCTGAGTCATCTCTCCAGCCCTGAATATTGGCTTTAAGGACAACAGATGAACCCATTCTCCAAAGCCTTTGAGGAGCTGGAGACTTTCATAGCAGCAAGAGCTCCCCTAAACCTTGTGTGAGGATAACGAGTTCTATGGTACTTGGTGAAGACACAGCACACTTTACTTTTAGCTGATCGTATTTATTCATTTATGAGATTTTTATTTTATTTTATGTATTTATGTGTTTTGCCTGCATGTATGTCTGTGCACCACATGCATGCCTGCTACCCATGGTGGTCAGAAGAGGGCGTCTGATCCTCTGAAACTAGAATTACAGATGATTGTGAGCCACTGTGTGGGTGTTGGTAAAGGAACTCAAGTCCTTTGTAAGAGTGTCAAGTGCTCTTAACCACTGAGCCATCTCTCCAGCCACGGAGTTGATTATTATATTAAAAAGAAAGACTGCAGGAGAATCACAACCAACACATGCAGGGGAATCTAATCTAGTTAACGGTCTCTGTTGGGAGTGGTAAAGTTGGGATGAACTCTATATAAATGATCAGATTAGAAAAGTGGGCATCTTGGTCATGTGATACATAAACACAGCTTTAAAGTACAAATTTCTGAATTAGCGATTCTGCCTGTTTTGTTTTTCTAGGCTCTCACTTTGTGAGCCCAAAGTTGGCCTCCAGCTTGCTGTCCTCCCCAGAGCCGGGACAACAGACGTGCACCATGGAGCACGTGGCATCAATCTGCTTTTAGGTTTTCGAGACAGGGTTTCTCTGTGCCCTGGCCGTCCTGAACTTACTATGCAGACCACAAAGATCGCCTGCCTCGGCCTCCTGAGAGCTGGGATTAAAGGCGTGCACCACTACGCCCAGCCCATGAACCTGCTTCTAAGAGGCTAAATACCTTATTTGTTTTTCCAATCTGTCTCATCACACCGCCCCACCCAACACCATCAATAATTACTGAATTTCCAAATACTGCTTATCATGAAAAGATCTTCACTACCAGCTTACCTTTTGAAGACTCATCTCTGAAATAGGAGCCAAGAGGGAACTTCCTACTGGCTTTTGTCATGGGACAGCCCTAACACTATTCCCCCCTAATGGGCAGACATCTCAAGAACATTTTATTCCCCACTCTGAACACTGCAAACTGATGGGAATGGAATTGTTATACGTTTATGATCAAACTGCCGTTCGCACAACTCAATGGCTTCAGAACACTATCGAGAACATCCAAAGGCACCCCCAGGAAGCCTTGTTGCCAGGAACACGGGAATCCCACTCCTCTCTATGCACCTGCACCCTTCAGGCTTCCCAAAATCTGTCTGGGGAGCAGCAACCCCCTTCCCCCTCAGAGTAGGCTTCTTCCCGATAAACCCACTAAGACTTCGTGCCGGCAACAGGAGAAGAGAGATGTGAAGTACGGCAGAGGTTCCCAGACGTCTCCGTGAGACTGATGGAATGTGTCCGGACCACTCTACTCACCAGGAAAGCAGAGAGGATACCCTGCAGGGCGTCCAGCTTCTCTTCCTCCTCCTCCTCCTGTAGGACACCAAGGATGTAAGCGCCATAAACGGCCCGGTCCACTCCCAGCGCCTCCAACCGTCCGTCCAGCCAGGATCCAAAACCCGCGCCATCGCCTTCACTGAGCACTGCCGCCGCCACTTCGCTGGGCGCCGCCATGCTGGGGACAGGGTCCTGCCGGACCCGGAGGTGCCTACCGCAGTGCCTGACGGGCCGCGCCACCGGCCCAGCGCGCATGCCTGGAGAGGCAGCCTCCACCCCCGCGCGCCGGGCTCGGAAGGAGGCCGGGAGGATGCGCGCCGGCCAATGAGGTCGCGTGGTTTATCCGTGGCCGCGTGGTCCTCCCGGAGCTCCGGCAGGTGAGTCTTTAACGGACTGGTTATAGTTGGCAATGATCAGATTCAGTGTCATGGTCAGCCACGGGACGGAGGGCTCAGAGGACTGGCGCTCACCACGACGGATTCCAGCGCTTCGGCAAGCACTTGTGGGATGATGTTCTGAAGCCAGGCTGCCCCTGGAGTCTTGTGCCCCGATTACCACCGTCGTTACCATTCCAAGCCTCCCTCCCTGAAAACCCACATTCCAGAAGACGTTCTCTGACTCATCACCGTGCGGAGACACACAGTAGATGCTCAACAGTTGAACTGCTTAGCAGCCTCAGAGTCATTGCTTGCATTCATGGCCCCTGTGTTTCCACAGGAGTATCTTTGAAGAGTGTCTTAGTTACAGTTTCCATTGTTGTGATAATACATCATGACTGACAGCAGCTTGGGGAGAAAAGGATTTATTTCAGCTTCCACTCTTAGGTCGCACTCCCATCACTGAGGAACTCAAGGCAGGAACCTGGAAGCAGGAGTCATGGGCGCTGCTTAGTGGTTTGTTCCTCGTGCTTTGCTCAGCTCGCTTTTTTTGTTTTGTTTTGTTTTGTTTTCTCGAGACAGGGTTTCTCTGTGTTTTGGTGCCTGTCCTGGATCTCGCTCTGTAGAGCCGGCTGGCCTGGAACTCACAGAGATCCGCCTGTCTCTGCCTCCGGAGTGCTGGGATTAAGGGCTGGGATTAAGGGCGTGTGCCACCACTGCCTGGCTCAGCTCGCTTTCTTTCTTTCTTTCTTTTTTTTTTTTTCCTTTTAATGCTGAATGCTGTTTATTGAGGGAGGGAAGAGGTCTTAAATACAGGCTTACAGCACAATGGGAGAACTCCGGAGGGCTACCGATGTTTTACAATCTTGCATCTAAACTGTTAACGTCTATTATACAGGAAACACAGATAAGGAACTTCCCTTAAACCCTCAGGAGGGTGGAACCCGGCAGGGAATTAGCATAGGGAGGATATCAAGGTCAAGGTCAGCAAGCCAGGCAACAGTTACCCAAAACAGGGGCCAGGACCCTATAGGTCCCCCTTTTACTAAAAAAATTCAGCTCGCTTTCTTATACCATCCAGGAGACACCGTCCCAGGAGTGACACCACCCACAATAGGTTGCCCCCCCCAATGTCAATCACTAATTAAGAAAATGCCCTACAGACCAATCTTGTAGGGGGCATTTTCTCAGTTGAGTTTCCCTCTTCCCAAATGACTCTAGCATGTGTCAAGTTGACAGACACCAGCCAGCACAAGGAATGTATTTTGTCCTCTGTCAGGCACTGTTCTAAGAGGTTTTCATGAAGTATCTGTTGCGATCTTCCCAACAACCCTGCAAGGAGATGCTTTTATATTTGATTAAAAGATAAGGAAAGGAGGGCGGTGGTGGCACATGACTTTAATCTCAGCACTCAGGAGGTAGAGGCAGGCAGATCTCTGAATTCGAGGCCAGCTTGATCTACAGAGCAAGTTCCAGGACAGCCAGGACTACCCAGAGAAACTCTGTCTCAAAAAGAAACCCAAAACAAAAACAAAAAAAGATAATGAAACTATACACAGCCAGCTAACCAGGGGACAGAACTCTACCAGCAGAATCACCAAGTGCTTCGTCTTACTGCAGAATTCCATCTCTGGCCTGAAATGAATTACTTGGGTCCACTATACCCAAACTACAGAGGCTATGCAGAGGCCTTAGTCCAACTGCTTCCTTTACTGGATACTTACTGAATACATTCAGGTGACATTGTTGCAAGAATGAAAATTCAAAGATGATTGTCACAAAAGTCTGTGTTCTCAGGGGCCAATCAGTCCAATGGGAATAGGTATTAAAAGAAATAATGACAATTTTAGTGTCATAATTCTTATTTTATGTGTATGGGTGTTTTGCCTGCATGTATGGCTGCATATATTTTGTGCCTGATGCCCTTGTGGAGGCCAGATGTGGGCAGATCCCCGGAAACAGATGTGTGTGAGCCACTATGTGAATGCTGCAAATCAAATATGGGTCCTCTAGAAGCGCAGCAAGTGCCAGCCCAGAGATAAATATTTATCTATCTATCTGTCTGTCTGTCTGTCTATCTATATATCTATTTATTTATTTATTTATTTATTTATTTATTTGGTGTGGGTGGTTGTTTGTGTAGTGGTAGTGGTATTGAGACAGGATCTTGCTATGTGTCCAGACGTACCTGGGACTCCATCTTTTTTTGTCTTGAACTAGTAAACTTCATGTCTCTGCCTCCCAAGTGCTGGGATTATAGGCCAGCACCACCACACCCTAGTTGAGAAAAGCGTTTTGATGGAGGCCGTGAAAGGAACCCTAAGCCATAAGGTTAATTTTGCCTGTTGAAGTGCGTTGGAAGCTGGGGTGGGAGAATTGAATAATCCAGGAATACTTCTCAGCAGTGGTGGAACTTTAACATTCTTGGAAAATGAGTAAGAGAGCCGGGCGGTGGTGGCCCACGCCTTTAATCCCAGCACTCGGGAGGCAGAGGCAGGCGGATCTTTGTGAGTTCGAGGCCAGCCTGATCTACAGAGGGAGATCCAGAAAGGCGCAAAGCTACACAGAGAAACCCTGTCTCGAAAAACAAAACAAAAAAAATGAGTAAGAGAGCCAAGCATGGTAGCATCTCTAATCCAAGGATCATGAGGCCAGACCAGCCTGACTATGGTACAGTATACCATGAAAAGACTTGTTGGATGCCTCTAGAGATCCCTGTAGCTGGGACAACAGGGCTTAAACAGGAGAAATCCAGGAGAGATGGGACAGAGGGTAGCGGGAATGGAAAGGGTCTCTTCAAAGAATTCTGTGCTCTTATTAGTATTGAGATAAACGAATAGGCACTAAATGGAATGCCACAAATACAAGTGTAGAAATACAAAATTGTATGTTTTAGGCTCATGGTTTCTGAATGCTAAGTAAGAATATGGCATTAAAGCTGGATGTAGTGGTGCATGAATTTAATCCCAGCATATGGGAGGCAAATGAAGGCAGATCTCTGTGAGTTCCAGGCCAGCCTGGTCTACATAGTGAGTTCCAGGAGAGCCAGGGCTACATAGTGAGACTCTGTTTCAGGATAAAAAAACAAAACAAAAAAGTCTATGGCATTAAAGATGCTGGGCTGGAGAGATGGCTCAGCTGTTAAGAGCACTGACTGCTCTTCCAGTGGACCGGGGTTCAATTCCCAACATCCACATGGCAGCTCACAACTGTTGTAGCTCCACTTACAGAGGATGTGACACCTTTGTACAGACATGCATGCAGGCAAAACACCAGTGCACTTAAAAAAAAAGTGTTGGTCCCAAAGAACTCACCTATTTTCTTTCTTTTTTTTTAATCCACTATGATTTATTTTCTACAATACTTCATTCAAGACTTTGATGACTTGTCTCAGAAGTTATATAGCCAAGAGGGAACCAAGTGTAATATAAATAATTGGTCTGAAGTCTTTGCAGTGAAGTACCACATACAAACATTTTATTTTCAAGAAACAGAAGTTGGGGGACTGGAGAGATGGCTCAGGGGTTAAGAGCACTGACTGTTCTTCCAGAGGACCGGAGTTCAATTCCCAGCACCCACATGGCAGCTCACACCTGTCTGTAACTCCAGTTTCAGGGGACCCTGACATCCATGGCAAAAACACAAATGCACATAAAAATAAAATAAAATATATTGGGCTGGAGAGGTGGCTCAGAGGTTAAGAGCACAGGCTGATCATCCAGAGGTCCTGAGTTCAATTCCCAGCAACCACATGGTGGCTCACAACCATCTGTAATGAGATCTGGTGCAGACAGAACACTGTATATATAATAAATAAATACATCTAAAAAGAAAAAAAAAGAAAGAAACAGAAGCTGGGGATGATGATACCTGCCTACAATTGCAACACTTGGCAGGTGATCTGAGAATTAGTTCAAGGACAGCTTGAGCTACCTAAGACTTCCCAAAAAAAGTTAAAAAAAAACAAAAAAAAAACAAAAAAAAAGGTAAACAAACCTCATAGAGTCAGGTGTAGTTTCAAACAGCAAACATTTAAAAAAGATTTAGCCAGGCAGTGGTGGTGCACGCCTTTAATCCCAGCACTTGGGAGGCAGAGGCAGGTGGATCTTTGTGAGTTCAAGGCCAGCCTGGTCTACAGAGCAAGATCCAGGAAAGGCGCAAAGCTACACAGAGAAACCCTGTCTCAAAAAACCAAAAAAAAAAAGATTTAATTTGTTAGTGTGTGTGTGTGTGTGTGTGTGTGTGTGTGTGTGTGCATGAGTGTGTGCTAGAGCAAACTGAGGAATCTAGAGGCTTTGGATCTCTTGAAGCTGGATTTCCCATTGTGAGCCACTTAATGTAGGTACTGGGACCTGACATCATCTGGAAGAGCGGCAATACACACGCTTAACCACGGAGCCGTCAGCCCCAAACACAAACTTTTGAATACCTTGTCTAGTTTCCCCAAACAGTAGCATCTTTCATAACTGTTATACAGTATCAAAACCAACAGGTTGAGTTTGGGTGAGCTGTCACCTAGAGTCCCAGCTGCTGAGTTGGCTGAGGCAGGGAGTCCGTGCCCCAAAGTTAGAGGTCAGCATGAACAATCAGGACCTCATCTCAGGAAAAGAAGCAGGGCCAGTGAGATGGCACAGCGGGAAAGGCTCAAAGCCAATGAGCAGAGTTGGATCCCTGGAATCCACGTGGTAGGACGAAGGAATCAACCCCTGAAAGTTGTCTTCTGATCTCCACACTCAACCTTGGTACACATTCAAGATAAATAAGTGAAAAAAAGTAAAAATTGTGAAGTTGATATTGCTCCAATACGTAGACTTATTATTCATTTTAATTTTAAAAAAATCTGCCAGGCGGCAGTGGCAAATGCCTTTAATCCCTGCACTGGGGAGGCAGAGCCAGGCAGATCTCTGTGAGTTCGAGGCCAGCCTGGTCTTCAGAGTGAGCTCCAGGACAGGCACCAAAACTACACAGAGAAACCCTGTCTCGAAAAAAAAAAAAAAAAAAAAAAAAAACCAAACCAAACAAACAAAATTACTCGGGCTGGAGAGGTGAGTCAGGGGTTAAGAGCACTGACTGCTCTTCCAGAGGACCCAGGTTCAATTCCCAGCATCCACATGGAAGTTCACAACTGTCTGTAACTCCAGGATCTGACACCTTCACACAGACATACATGCAGGCAAAACATCAGTGCACATAATGAAAGACCCTAACCCTTCAGGCTTACACCCCCAAGCCTCAGGAAATGAGAAACTTCAAGCACCAGGAAATGAGAAACTAAAAATCTAGTTCCCAGGGAAAGCTGACCACCCCTGCAACAATATAACAATGTAGAGATTTCTGTTAAGAGATGTGCTTCCCAGCACTTGGGAGGCAGAGCCAGGTGGATCTCTGTGAGTTCGAGGCCAGCCTGGTCTACCAAGTGAGTTCCAGGAAAGGCGCAAAGCTACACAAAGAAACCCTGTCTCGAAAAAACAAAAAAAAAAAAAAAAAAAAAGAGATGTGCTCAACTGTGACTGGGATAGTTTGCAAATGTTCCAGGAAGGACCACTGTGACCTTTGTGTAAGCTCCACTCCCTCCCTGATACCCCCCTTGAGGTTGACGTAACTGTACCCACTGTACCCACTCTGTGATCACTCTGTGATTGTATGGGAATTGTAATCTTGTGGGTTTTTCCTTTAAAAGTACCTATGTGACTATGGTAAGATGCGACTCTTGCTCTTTGAGCTGAGTCTGCCCGACTGTATACAGCCATAATAAAAACCTCTTGCTATTGCATCAACTGGACTGGAGTCTGGGTTCTTGGGGCGCCCACTCGAGACCCTAAACTTTGGGGTCCAACACATAAAATAAAAGTGAATGATTTTTAAAATGTTTTACTTATTTTATGTGTATAGGCATTTTACCTGCATTTATATCTGTATACCATATGTGTACTTGGTGCCCATGGAGACCAGAAGAGGTCAACAGATTCTCTGGAATTGGAGTTACAGATGATTGTAAGCTGTCATATGGCCTTGAGAATTGAACACCAACCAGGTCCTCTGGAACAGCAGCCAGTGTTCCTAACTGCTGAGCCATCTCTCTAGCCATGTATTATAATTTTTATTTTTGTGGTAGGATTTGAACCCAGGACCTCACTCATTCTAACTACATACATTACCACTTGCAAAGATTTTTTTTTGAACAAGCTTACAAACCATGGAGGTTCTCCATGTGTTAAATATTAAATATATCCTGTATGGTGATATTTTATTTGTGCTGAAATGTGATTTTATTTGTATATTAATAAAGTTGCCTGGAGATCAGAAGTCACAGCTAGCCATAGCCAGGAGTCAGGCAGGCGGTGGTAGCACACGCCCTTAATCGGATCACATGGCAGGCAGAGTCTCTGTGGTCAAGGACACATCCAAAGCAAGGTGACCTGAACTTTTAATCCCAGTACCAACAATAGAGACCTGGAGGTCTATATAGACAGGCAGTAGCGAGGAAATCATGTGGTTGGGTTTAGAGCCAATGAGAAGGCAGAACAGAAAGACAATAAAATGACAGGACACAGGATAAAGGTCTCTCTCTCAGGGGAAGGACAGCAGCGAGTGGTAACATAAGGTGGTCTTAGCTCTTGGCTACTGCTCGATCTCTGGGCTTTTAACTCTGCATTTGGCTCTGTGTTTCTTATTTAATAAGACCGTTTAGAATTCCATCTACAATCCTCTTTGACTGGTTCACCATAAAAGTATCAATGGTGCCTGTCAGAAAATATTCATATAAGCAGACAAATAACAAACAGCTTATAGGAGAAAAATCAAGGGTGAAGAGTATAGTTCAGTGGTAGAGTGCTTGCCTAGATCTAGGCTCTAGATTTGATCATCTCCAGTACTGTAAAAAAAAAAAAAAAAAAAAAAAAGCTGTGCTTTGTGTGTGGGTAGCTGTGGAGGCCAGAGAGGGAGTTGGATCTCCTGAAGGAATTGCATGCCAGGATGAGTGCTGGAAGCTGAACTCTGGAACATCAGCCAGGAGAATTAGTTCTGTGCCTTAGTAGACTGCCCCAGAAGACCCACCAGGACATGAAAGGGTCAGGAACAGAACTACTTTTGAGGAAAGTGTTCTTTTTCTTCACTTTGTATTTTTTTTAAAGTCCTATTGAGGGCCTAGGGATATAGCTCAGTAGCTCATTGTACTTAGAATGCATAAAGACCTGGGTTCTACCCAGACATCAGAATTAAACAAAACTCTTTGAAAGCCATCTTCCAGTGTTTCTGAATTTGGTACTTCCTCCCGAGAGTTTTTGAACAGTTTGTTACTGTATACATAATGCTTGTTATAGCTATAGATCATACACACTGTATCACATTGTTTAACATGTACTTCTCCTTTGTATGTCATTTTTTCCATGTGAGTTTATTTAAAATATCTATTTATATTGATAACACATCACCCTTCCACTACATTAGCATTTTCTCACTTGGATACACACCAGTTGATTCAGTCCGTTGATGGATGAACATTATTTTCTAATTTTCCAAACAGTGCTTCAGTTCATTTTTTATGGGTTTGGAAAAACATATATGCATGCTCCTGTGTGTGTGTGTGTGTGTGTGTGTGTGTGTGTGTGTGTGTGTGAAGGCCAGGGACCTGGAGCTCACCAATTGAGCAGACTGGCTAGCCAGCAAGCCCTGGAATCCTCCTGCCTCCACTTCCCCAGCTCCTGTATCACAGGCACGAGCTTCCACACAGAATCTTTCTTACATGGGTGCTAGGGGTCCAAACTCAGATCCTCATGAATGCACAACAAACACTTCAATGACTGAGTCATCTCCCCAGCACCCCAATTCATTGTCATTGTGTATGTACATACATGTGTAGAGGAAGAGGACCATATACGTGTGAATACATGTCAAGGCTGGAGGTCAGCTTCAGTGTCCTCAGGGATGCCATCCACCTCCTTTGAGACAGGGTCTCTCATTGGCATGGAGCTCCAGAGTGCTTTTTTATAGCTGTGCGCGTGTGCGTGTGGCCCCACACACACACACCCACGTGCACACACGTACCCCCACATGCATGCGTTTAAGAAGAAGTGCAGGGGCTGGAGATATGGCTCAGAGGCTATGAGCACTGGCTGCTCTTCCAGAGGACCCAAGTTTGATTCCCAGAACCCACATGGCATCTCACAACTGTCTGTAATTCCAATCTAGGAAACTGATACCTTCTTCTGACTTCCATGGGCACCAAGCATTCATATGGTGCACAGACATGCATGAAGGCAAAACACCCATATACATACAATAATAACAAATAAAAACGTTTTAAAATAAGCAGGGAATCCAGGCATTGTGGTGTAGATGAACAGTCTTATTAAATAAGAAACACAGAGCCAATTGCAGAGTTGAAAACCCAAGAGGTCAGAGCAGTAGCTGAGAGCTGAGCTTACCCTTGGCTGCCGCTGCCGTCCTTCCCCTCAGCAAGAGCACTACTTCCTGTGTATCTGTCCTTTTATTGACTTTCTGTTCTGCCTTCTCATTGGTTGTAAACCCAACCACATGCCTTCCTCGTCACTGCCCATCTATATAGACCTCCAGGTCTTCTATGGTTGGTATTGAGATTAAAAGCGTGTGTCTCCATGCTGGCTGTATCCTTGAACACACAGAGATCTGCCTGTCATGTGATCGGGATTAAGGGCATGTGCTACCACTGCCAGACTTCTGCTATAGCTTGCTATTAGCTCTGACCCCCAGGCAACTTTATTTATTAACATACAAATAAAATCACATTTCAGTACAATTAAAATATCACCATATTGTGGCATACACGTATGTTCCCAGCATTTAAGAGTCTGAGAGGAGAATCTTGATTTCAAGATGAGCCAGGGTACTCACAAAACAACAAAAAAGTGAAAAGTGTAATGCAGGATAAGTCTTTATGTAGTTATTTGTGGTACCAAAACTCAGTAAAAATTACACTGTAGCCACCAAGTTAACATTGAAAGTGAAGTAGATTTCCATGGTACCACCCCAGCCTGGGTTCAGGTCCTGAGACAGGGAAGGGACACCTGCATGAAGAAATGAATTGTTTCACACAAATGACCAGCCCTGAATAGCTTGAGCCATCTTTATTTATATTCCAAAAACAAGCACATTTTTCCCTCCTTCCAACATTAACCTCCAGCAAAAACATGTCAAATACATTTTTTCCCAACTTTCACATCAAAACATCTTTAACATCATATACATAAAACATCAAAAACAGCCGGGTGGCGGTGGCACATGCCTTTAATCCCAGCACTTGGGAGGCAGAGCCAGGTGGATCTCTGTGGGTTTGAAGCCATCCTGGTTTACAGCGGGAGATCCAGGACAGACACCAAAACTACACAGAGAAACCCTGTCTCAAAAAACCAAACCAAACCAAACCAAACCAAACAAACAAACAAACAAACAAAAAACTTAAAAAACAACACTTATCGTTTCACTGCCTTGGCCAAATATCAAGCCAGGAACATCTTGTCTTTACAAAATTAAAGGTGATAAACATAGGCGCACATTTTCAAGAGCAGCATTCCAATCAAAACATATTTACAGACATAGGGGTGATCGGCCACGAGACGCCTGCATACAGTTAGCTTGTACTTTTTCTACTAACCATTAACTTTTATTGCCTCCAATTCTGTCAGCATTGAATCAGAACATTTCCAGAGTCTGGAGTGACAGCTGGCGTCCCCAGACAAGAAACCTGAGAACCATCAGCTCCCAAAGAATTTTAGGGGAAAATATTTGAGGAAAAATGGCGTTTCCGGGAATAAGAGAGAAGAGAACGTACAGGTTGCATGGTCCCAGAAGTATTCTACACTGTCCCAGAGTCCCACTGGAACTTGCTGAGTGAGACTGTCCCCGTGGGCTTTGCCTCATTTGGAGACCTGTTGGACAAGCACAAATATACTGGTCAGAACAGAAGATTCTGCCTCAGCCAAAGCAAAAGCCAAAAGGTTTGGAAAGCCAAGAAACAGTGCTGAAAAGACCTCTGCTGACAACCCAAATATCCTCGGAAGAGCCCCTTGGGAGAAGAGAGCATCCTGCTCCGCCATCATGGAGTTCCACTGACAGCAGGGTCAACCATGAGACAAGACGAGAACACATGCACCTGTATTCATGGTGTCTGTCAAGGCCAACATATCCTAGGTCAAACAGTCTATGAGTGACATCTCTGACACTGAGGTGGCCAAGGTGACCAAGCTGATCAAGCATCTTCAACAGGCTTCTGATCAGCACAGCCTTAAGCTATCAACAAAATGGGATCAACTGAGTCCAGCTGCTCACGCTAAAAAAAAAAAAAAAAAA